>CANUEZ040000138.1:0-247500 GCA_948099385.1 Fasciola hepatica
AACAGATATCGTCTGGTTTCCGTCACACCTAATATTTCGAAGCTATTCAAAACTGTCGTCTCCGACCAGCTGTTTACATTGCTCGAACGCGAAGGACTACTGAGTGATCGCCAATACGGATTCCGACCTCGCCGTCCCACCGGTGATTTCCTGCCCTTCCGTCTCACTCCTGATCAGCTGTACTCGACAACCGCAGAGAAACGCATGGTCTCGCTCGACTTCTCTAAAGCCTTTGACCGAGTTTGGCATGAAGGTCTTTTGCCGAAACTGCCCACATTCGGGTTCCCCTCCGCTCTTTTAAGCGAACCATCTCCGTCCTAAGGACGGAATATGTCGTCTACGTACCTTTCACAGATAGGTCAACAGGCGATGACTTGACTCAATGTGTGATTTTCCATCTTTGATATGAATATATCCGCAAGCAGGGCACCAAGTGGGGATCTTATTGCTACGCCAACCTTTTGAATATGGATTTTTCCTTCAAACAGAAATTGTACATTTGTGATGCATAATTTTTGGCGCCCCCTGCATTTATCAACCGGTATGCTTATGTTGATGGCTTCTGTTGATAAATGTTCACAAACAAAGCTTATGGTTTCGTCCGGAAGGTACATTTATGATTACCGAGGATACGTCGAGGGAAATCATTTTCTGTGGTTTGTCGTCCCAATCGCTGATCACGTCAACGAACTCGGAATTTATCGAGAAGGCTTTATGGTGACAATTTCGTTCCTGTCGATTCCAAAAGTTCCGTAAGCCGCCGCGTTATGTTGTGGTATGGTGAACCTGACGTGTCAAGTATGGGTGGCATGGGAATACCCGTTTTGTGTGTTTCCCGATAGACCAGAGAGTCTTGAGATTGTTGATCCTATGGATCTCACAAGCTAAAATGCATTCTGTGTCTATCACATCGTTCTGTCTTAGTTTTCCGAAGCATAGTAGATATGTGGCTTTCAATAGTGACAGTATTGTCATTTTCTTTAGCTTCAGTGAACATAGTTGTGTCGCCCAATAGTTCTGTCTTTTTCTCAAGCAGTAACTCTTCTCCTTAGTGCCGCGGAAGGAACATCGTTTTAAACGGTTGTTTCTGTGCGCAAGGGGGGGGGGAGTCCTGTCTTGATCAATGTAGCTTCACTGAAAGCCAGCAGCTTTACATGCAGGTTGCGTAATCATACACTTCATGGTCGAGTCAGGTCAACTAGATGACCTGTTGAAAGTAGATACTTCCTGATAGCCGATGTCAAGTTTCTTGTGCACAGATCAACTAAGCGATTCAGTGAAGTCTTTTTCGGGATGCATTTGGAAGCTCTTTAAACCGTCCTGCCTATCCACCGTCTGAAAATAGAAGTCAAAAACATAGATTGCACGATGTATCCTGGATCATTTTGCTGCATCTTTACAAAGTGCGTACTCCAGTCGAAGTGATTATTTTCACAGCAAAATAAATGAACGACAAACTGACGGAGTTGCCATGGGCAGTCATTTGGGCCCTATTCTCACGGATATTTTTGTTCCTTACTTAAAAAACAAGATTAAAAACAAAATATCCGACATGGTGCTCTTTTGCCGCTTCGTGGATGATATTTTTGTCATCACAAAGAGCAAACAAGAGGTGAAGAGTTGCATGGCTTGTTTAATAATCTACACTCAAATATAAGGCTGCCAATCCATAGTGAGGATAATGGCGCCATAAGCTTCTTAGACACTGACATTTTCAGTGAAAAAGATGGTTCAGTTAGGAAGCCCGTTTATCGAAAAGACACCTGGTTGGGGCAATATTTCCACTTCAGCTGCTTCCTTCCGATAAAGTACAAGATAATCATAGTGACAACACTGTTCTTCAGAGCACAGATTTGCACGGCGAACACTTTGGATGAGGAAATAAATCATATCACTAAAAGTCTGATGGAAAATGGATACCCAACATCATCCTTGGCAAAGTATCGTCACCTGAAGCCAAGAAAAGATATTTCAAACACAGTTTCTAAGACGAAAGTATACCTAAAACTCCCCTACAAAGGTGATGATGTAAGTGAGTTGATCAAAAAACGCTTGCAATCAGCTGTCAGCCGCACCTACTATGCAGCCGATCCGGTGATTATATTCACAACTAATCGGTTAACTAGGCCATCGATGAAGGAACCCTTGCCTATCCACGCCAAATCAAACTGCATATACCAATTCAAAAGTGAGTGCTCAGCCACCTACGTAGGCAGAACGGAAAGGCAGTTACATCATCGAAGGGCTGAAAACATTTCAGTGTGGCTTCAAAAGATAATGAGTAGCAATTTCACCACAACTGCATCATCAAGCGAGCAAAGATCAATCAGATCATCAATTGCTCGACATCTTTACGAGAATAAGCGTTTTAAAGTGATCTATTCGACCACTAGTACCAAACTATTAATATATATGGAGTCCCTGTCGACCCGTGCGCACAAACCTGAATTGTGCAAACAACGTGAACTTGTAATCAATTTATCATTGCCGTGGTAATGAAGTGTGATAGTTGTTATGTGGTTATCCGATAGACATGAATGAATGTGTGAGTCATGTGGTTTTGCCTTTGTTTATAAACATTTCGTTCATTTATTTTGCTATGAAAATAATCACTTCGACCGCAGTACGCACTTTGTAAAGATGCAGCGTACTGATCCAGAATACATCGTTCAATCTGCGTGTTTTGACTTTTGTTTTCAAATTTGTAAAGGGGAAAGGTTGTTTGTTATCTACCGTCTGCACAAAACGTTCGATGACGGTCGATTTCGGTAGAATTCCTGTTTGTACTACTAAAACAGTTTTCAGTAGCCACAATCAAAGCGACCGCTATGGATTTGGGAAAATCCGATAGAGTGTGCTCGTGAACTGAGGATCAATAACGCTATTGCTTACTGATTCATGCTTCCACGAACATCTTCCGAGTAAATAATCAAACTTGCCAAGATGTCCGCACTATCTTACTGGCTTACTTCCGCAGCTTTTGACTTCATCGACTGGCTCGACTGCATCGCTAAAGTGAGCGGGATTGTCAGGTAAACGCGCACGGTGAAGACAGGAACCATGCGATAAGTGGAGTGTGTCTTGTTAATATAGGAGAAACCCTGGGTTGTCTAACATTGCTGAATGTCGGTGACGATTTGAGAGCGGCCTATTTTTCCTCTTAGGGAAGAAGAATGAAGCCACATCATCATGCCAAAATAAACGTAACTACACAATTTTAACTTGAGATTAAGCCATTATTACTTTAAGTGAATTGTACGTAACTCCATGCCAAGCTACCGAGTTTTTCAAAGAAGCAGTGTGCAAATCATATATATTTTTAACGAGTTCAAAAAACGGTTTGGAATATATTATTACATAAATATCTAGGTTTAGAACGAAAAGCTGCATAGATAAAGTGGAAAATATTACAAAGTATAAACAGAGTAAGTTTGGTGAAAGGCATTGAGAAACAAAGCGAAAATTAATGGCACATTTATCGCAGAATTATGTGAAAATACATGGACTAGATATAAGAACAATACATGGATAACAAGACTGTTTTTCCGTGCCTCTCAACTGCTAGATATAGCAAAGTTCATTGGTATTAAAATTAAGATAACAGAAGAAAGAACAAGAAAAATGGTAGCCACCGTGTCATCAAATGACACTTTCGTGTCCAAGTAGTAACGGTACTGCCGGTGTCACGCAAGATAGCTTGTATTAGTATTTGTCATGAGGAATACCCTGAGAAGTCGAATTTGAAAGGCTAGTCAGGGTAATCGGCGCACAGAATTGGAAACAAGAGAAGAACAGAACTTAACGTCAGTCCGGGGTACTTATTAGATTCAACTCTTTATAGTCGAATATCGCACTGAGTACACCAATCATTCGGGCAAGATGAGCGAGATGGGGTGAAGACACATTCAGAACAATTGGGGAGTTAAGGGACAAACCACTTTGTCCAGAATAGCTCACAACATTTTGAAGATTATCAGGTAAGCTTTTAAAGTCCTCTCCAGTTGATACGGTATGACAAATAGTAATGAAATTATCGTCCGACTTGGAGGAGCCAAACGGGAGGCTGATAACTTAGATGTGGAAAAAAGGGCGAAAGTAGGGCAGCATGCAGAAAGCGATAGATATAAATTAGAAATCCTAAAGACCTAACGGTAGATCTTGTGTTCGATATAATTTAAAAAAAAAGTCGACGTGTCTTGCCAGTAAACTAGGTGAGCAACCAAGGGAACGACGCTTCTATAATATCGGTGGACTTGGAATAAAGTCTAGAGTCGAAGAAAGATAATGAAATAAGTACCCAACGGATTTTACACAACAGTTTTGAGATATACAGTTAGAATGGTGCTCTGGGGATTAGATATTGAAATAAATAAATAAATACCTCGGTCGGTTTTTGGGTACAGCATCACATACTAATAATAATCTTGGATTGACAATAAAAACTGCAGAAGTAATAATAAGGTCCGTTGGAAAATGCGGTCAACATAAAACGAGAAAATGACTATTTCCCGTAAAACTCTACAATTCTGATTTACTTTCCTGGCACAATACAAAACGAAACAACGTAATGTTACCTAAATGATTGGGAAGTCATGCGTTTCCTATAGTGGGGCCATGGAATCAAAGAGGAAATGCTGAATACAGCTGAGGGTTAGTGGACAGGGACGAAGATATCAGTGTCTGGTTCAACAATTGGCCAAAAATGAACTCATTCAATAGAGGATGATATATTGAGTCAACACATGACGCGTTAGTGGGCTCTGGTGTCCAAAGCAGTTCGAGACCAAATGATTTAGAGCGGTATACGAGTACGAAAAATGCCATAGGCAAGTTTGATTATTTACTCGGAAGATGTTCGTGGAAGCATGGATCAGTAAGCAATAGTGTTATTGATCCTCAGTTCACGAGCACACTCTATCGGATTTTCCCAAATCCATAGCGGTCGCTTTGATTGTGGCTACTGAAAACTGTTTTAGTAGTATTAGCAGGAATTTGACCGAATCAACTATTACCCAACCCCCAGTCTAGTGTGTACGTAGCAATGGATTCGTGTATAACTTAAATTATGACTTAAAGGAACAAAAAAGTGATCACGTTCGAATCAAGGGACTAAACTAACTCACTTTGCGAAGCTGTCAAATTAAGCTCCATTTTGCGTCGAGTTTTACTATGCTTCGCGAAGACTTTTTCTGGAATACTATTGGTCGAAATGGTTTCGTTGATAACATGTACTTTCTTTTGAAGTTGATCAGGATTACAAATTTCTTGGGCATTTTGGAAGAATATTCTGATCAAAGCTTGTTTGTATGCAACCGGTGTGAAACTGGAAAAATAATTCAATTTCCACTCCAAGCTGCTTCTCTGTGAATGGCCGCCGATATTTTCGTCCGGAGACCTGATGTCTAAAATGTCTAAGAAGAGTAAATTCACGTTGGATTCTTCTTCGTTAGGCGGATAAATTCGGATGGACGGAATTGGAATTGCCTTTCAGTGGCCACTGCTCTCCTCCTGAATTGACACACTTTGTTGTAAAATAAGTAATAAAAAGAAGTCAAAAGAGTATTTATCATATTTTTAATTTTAGTTTCACAAACAAATGTGTCATAAATCAGACTTATTGTATTTAGTTTCCCTCTACACTGATTCTATGAGCACAAAAGTATATATATCACACTGACTGTTATTTTACCACTAAGCCTCTGGTCTTAATTTAGGCAGATTCGATTGTATAAGTCAGAAATATAGTATTCACCTCCAGAAATAAAAGTCTTGCTTTATTCGAGTGGGTACTTAAAAGTCAACCCTAGAAGCGATTATTTTTACGAGGCATTGCTCTGTAAAGGGAACTGTCATGCCTAGCTAGAATCTTTAAACTAGTAGCTTCCCCTGGTTCTATGAATATATCGTCTGCGAACAAAATGCATTCCACACTTTTCATCCCTTTTCCGCAAACTGGTTCTCGTCCTAGTGATGCGAGCTTTCTTTTCAATATTTCACTCACTGTGATTGGTCTAACTCGATCGACATTGCGGTGGATCACGTGATCCGCATACTGTCTGTCCGTAGAACAATATGATTCCTGTTCAGATGGTTTAAGTACATTTCTTAATACGTGACCCTATTCTCTGATATCGTCTGTCATAAACAGTCACGCGACACGGTGTACATTGTCCAAATGTTATTAGTATGAAAATGTAATTAATTCTGTTCAGTCAACAAAGTGAAAAATCACGATTTCGTACCTCACGCGGTTTAAGGTTACTTCGTAAAGCTATTCGTTTACCAAATGACCATGGTACCTTTATTTCTGATGAAATAAATAAATACACACCCAAATCCTTTGAGTTATTGTACTCCCCCCTTCTTCAGTTTAATGTAGCCTATGCACCCATCCAAATCCAATAACTCCTCGGTTTTCAACAAGTACTTCTCATTTCAGAAGTCTTGGGTTCACTAGACCTATCCACAAAAATAGTAAAACAATGTATTCCAGTTTTTTCACTGCATTTTTGTCTACCCTTAATTTATCCCCCAGTTTTCAGAAATCTCCATTCACTTCAGTAAGATTTCACCATCTGATTTTGATTTTCAAATGTACCGAGTGTCCCATTTGTATCCATCATTGTGTTCATTTAAACTCTCTACAATACTCTCTGTTGTGCATACGTCTGTCTACATTACCAATAATCATATGATCATTTTCCAATTTGTATTATTTGATCACGTACCAAGTATGCCTGGGTTACCCGAAAATAAATTATTACTACTACTAATACTACTATTAGTATTATTACTATTAGTTATTAGCATGTGGTATTGGAGCACTATTCAGCACGACACCTGGGCATAGTTTCCTGGATGGAAGAGGGGGGTGGAATGCTCTATTACGACTGTGAGGAACTACGAAAACACAGCTGCGAACCACTCCCACGGATAAAAAAGATTGTCATCGAGTCAAACCTATGGACACTGAAGTCACTGTAAATCACTCGATTGGAGTTTGATCGAATATTTCACAATATTGTTTGGTTGAACAGATAATATGAGTGGAACCTCGATGAAAATGGAACATTAGCCATAACAGACAGCCGGTGTGTCAAACGGATTGGCATGAAATCTATCCTAATTGATCAACTTCGTCACAAAATTTATATCTCAGAGCACAGTGACATTACGTCATTTCACGTATTGATATTATTTGTCCAGTGGAGCGAAGCTCCCTAGGAAAGCTTTTCGAAATTAACTAAACTGTTTCAAGTTGGGAGACATTGTGTGCGTGTGTCCCCTGCGTCCACTTGTTAGGAGCGGAAAGATGACATATACTGCGAGATACAAGCAGTTCGTTTACCCTTGTTGATCGTGTACCTAAAAATGTCAATTTTATACTATACAATGTGCTTGGGAAACAGCAGGAAAATGAGGAAATTGTTTGTCTCAAACAAATCAGTAATTCTCGCGGGCTTTTGTGGTTAGTGCCACTGAAGGAATATCATTTAAATGATTATATCTGTGCGCAAATAGGGGAGGGGGTTCCGTTTTGATCACCACAGCTTCACTAAGCGCCAGCAGTTTTGCATTCGGGACGCACAACGGCGCTTTGAATGGTCGAGTCAGGTCAATTCGAAGACCGGGTGAAAGTAGATGGTTCGGGATAGCCGATGTTGGATTTCTTGCCGAATTTGTACCGTATCATATACAAAATGTCGTGTGCTATGTTTGCGATCGACAAGTTTCCAACGGAGTTAGTCAAGGATTTTATGAATCCAAAATAAAGTCTATCTGTTCAGGATATTAAAAATTCGGAGAAAATGAGTACGAAGCACGAATTAAAAAGTAGGAAAGACGGTGTGCGAAGAAAATAATCAGTTAAGTACATACGTATGACAGCAGACAGCATTGATGTGATTCGCTAACTCGTTTCCGGGGCGAACGCTATGTGCATCTGTAATCTTATTTGAATCGTTTAGAAAGTGCATGGACATTTTTAGAATCAGACGGTAGTTCTTTCAAAGTTATTTCCTCGATTACCGAGGCCTACCCTCGACTGAATACCTGGTACTCACGTAAAAATCCGGAAGACATGTTGATAACGGGGGTACTGAAAATCACCCATCAGAACAATACAAAAACCAACAGGACACAGCTGAAAACCTTTTTACATCAGTGGTAGAAGATAGCTATTACAACGTCTTCTTCTCCTTTTGTACACCTGTATGTCTCTATTGGTACCTCCTGCTCCGTTCATGTGACTTCATCACATTTTGATTCGCTCCAAAATTCAGAATTCCGTTCGATCGCGCACCTACTCATAAGTTATATCTAACACTCCGCTACACACATTAGTAAATTACTGGTCCATAATGGGGTAAACGAGGAGATCTCTGTTAGTGTTGCAACAATGAGAATGCAATTTCGCCGATTTGGTGATAATGTAGATATCCCGTTTTCCTTAAACCGGGTTAGATCACGGTGAGTAATAAAATCAGTCACTAGGAATGCGAGAAATGAAAATCTCAGGTATATGATTACTGTGGACTCCCAGTGGGTTGAACCCGGAACTGTCGAAAAGCCATGTTTTCTGACTTTGATAAGACACGGTTTCCATCGAGTTAGTCTATCAAAGGTTGATTCAAAATAGGTTCCGGTTAAGGAACAAATGGGGAAGATTTTTTGTCAGTGATTGGTTGCCCATAAAAAGGCCCTTGACTTCTATGCGTTGATGGACCGAAGAATGACATGTTTAATCGTGGATAATTAGGCTCTGATTCACCAGATTCTTCCAAATCCTTCCATTCTGTGAGAAAACAAAACGGGAAATTAACAACGGCGAAACTCTGCCAATCAGATGAGCCAACTGAACAGGATCCGGGTCAGACATAGGACATAGAAAGTAAATGAGAGTAAACAGTTTTTGGAATTGAAACTCTACGGTACTAACTATCAAATGAAAATCCTTTATAAATGATTTGCCAACTTCTACCCATTTATTCGTAAGGTGTTCCACAATTCCTCACTTCGAGGACGGAACGGTAAACTGAAGCCCAAAGGTTGAACAGGTTGAAACAGACACAGTAACGTCAATTCAGCGTATTTATGAAATTCCTCGCAGTCCTCTATTCTCACTACAGTGACTTCATTCAGCGTGTTACTCTCCTTTCCCAACCTTATAGACCCACATATTTTCCGTTTCTTTTCCAAAATTGAGCCAGCTTACCTTCCCTCCGTTCATCTACCTATTCTCCGTGAGTGTACTTTTACATTGGGCTGGTTTTCCACTCCGATCAACCTAGAGACCTACGGCGGTCAAGTTTTCCATGCGTTATACGTACCTTGCTTTATTTGTCACGCCATCCCACGTGCCTTTTCGGCTTCCTCGTCCGCATTGTGCGAGTCACCTTTTTAATTTCATCCCACTCCACACGTCCGCGTGCTTGGCTAGGTCAAGCGTGTGTGCAATTCCCTTGATCATTATCTGAACTGCCTTCGTGCTCATATTTCCGTCCATCTGTGGTGTGTACGCATCACGCTCTTCCCTTAACTGGTCAAATTTTCTTGTTATAAAAGCTGAATCCCACCCTATACTGACGACTCGGTTCCGTATCGTTCGGCATGTACTTCTTGTGACCATTTGAAATATTTCATATCCATTCACGGGCTCCTGTGACTGAATGGCCCCACAAAATGGAGGTACATTGTCTGTATTGTTGATGATCATTCCTAAAGTGTACCAAGAATAACGACTCGCCTTATTTGACTTTGGCTTTGGAGTTCGTGTTCTGCGAATCACTCAATCACTGGACAGCGGTTCAGTGACAGGAAATTTGTGAGTATCTTTCTGCAAGCGCACAGGTCAAACGACTGAAAGCCCGAGGGGAATCAGGAAGTTAGAGGCAAGTTCAGGAGAAAAGATGCCATGGTGATAAAGGTAGAAGAGAAAAAGTCAAGCATCTGCCTGGAAATGTGCTAGTGACAGCAAAACGGAGATCAACTTGAGGTCATCGATAAGACAGATGGTTTTGCTTCGGTCACGGTTGAGCAGCGATAATGATAAAGACTAGACCATACCAAAAACATGATTATATTATGAAATAGTGGTGTGAATTTGAGTTTTGCAAAGAACACAAAGTTCAGTTTGTGTAAATATATTTCTGTCACGAAGCAGAAAACATTTTTGATGCTCTCGAGTCTAGCGAAGCTATATATGATGACCAAGAAGGGAAATTGGATAATGAAGGTTCGAGAAGAGCTAAGGAAAGTAACGCATTGGCAGAGACCGCCATTCCCATTCTATATGAAGTAAAAAAGTTGGTACCTGCTTATACTCTTACTAGACTTCAGCTCATCGGGTTTTCATTCTTTCTACGCCCTTTGCATATCGTGTACGTGAAACCCCCCACGGACTAGCGCTGCACCTAGCACATCCGGTGGCTAGCAATTTCTGCTGCACTGAAAGACACTTGGTAAATCATAGTGCTCTTCCTGTTTTATTTGTCATACAAAAATATTACAGTATTCCAAGAATGGATTCAAGGTCATATAACGAATTTCGCGTGGGGAAGTGACCGACGTCGGCTGCAGTATTCGAACCGGGGACCACGGAGTTTCAAGTTCATCAGGACGACCGCCCGATCACCGAAAGCTGTCTATACCCCACCGAGCTTTCATAACCACATTGTCAAAGATGTAACATGTGAAAGCCCTATGCAATTGTTGGTGGACGATTGTAAGACTGCACGATAGGAGCGGACTCATGATTTAGAGTTCCTTCAGTCTTCGCTGAAATGCGTAGCTCGTGGTCACCTGAACACCACCGTATTGTACGTGGCACGGTTCGTAATCACTACTTGCCCATCAACCGGAACAGGGCTATAATCAATTCAGTATAACCGAAACTGGATGGTTAATTCGTCCCGATATGACTGGGTCGTACTGCGACTGACTGGTACATCTTTTGTCACATATTGCTCCTGATTCGAATGGCCGCCTCAAGAACAAAAAAACCTAAGGGTGATAGCACTGGTCAGAGTCAAGGGATGTTATTTCGCACTCTTGAGGTAAAAAATTATTTAACAGTGTGCAATACATCTACGGAATGTACAAGTCAGAAGATGAGTTAGCAGAGGACTGTCGGATACTCATACCTGGTGGATGACAATAATCGCGAAACCGGTCATGTGAGTCCCAGAAACTGTGTCCAATTATCCCTATGCCACTTACTCTTGAATGAAGTATATCACAAATGCATGTATATTCACCAAAAAATCTTTGAAATACTGGTTACATTTGGAAAAAAAATCATCGGTCACTGCTTTTCAGTTGATTTGCACTTGATTCCTTTCGTCTGTTGTAATGATTCAGCCTTCTGTGATTGAAACGAATTTAGTTCCTTGTTTCAAAACACTGACGATTCGATTGGAACAAAGTGTGTATATTTGCAATGATAACCCCTTTTCGCTTCACGTCTAATACGCAAATGATTTTTTGGCCAATATACTTGATTGCTCTGACCGCTCACCTGAGTGCTCCACATGCTGCCTGATCGTCGACCCACCCCAAAATAACTTGTTAGAGAATATGCGGTTCCTTGCTTGGGTGACGCGAATGTGAAGAATTGTGGAACGCGCCTGGGCCTAATCTTATTGGCCACACAGCGACTATCAACAAACCTCAAAACAAAACGCAGGAACAATTGTTAAAAGCTTGACGTCTGGCCGCAGTTTCTCGGTTCGTCAACAAAACAGACCTACTTGGATTACACTGTAACTAAGATAGACAGACAGATGAGGTACACTTGTATTTAACCAGCCAGGCATGCCAACTTAGTAAAATATATTCAACCATGCTGTAACAACATCGGTCCTCACGCTGTCTGGGTATTTCAGTCCCGTTCTGACCAGGTTAATGCAATTGCACATCATTTCTGTCCCGTTGGTCCGATTGCTCCGCTTGACGGCATGATCGACAGTCCATCATATAGGCCATCTTGCAGATTGCCTGAGATCCCACTGAGTTTCGTCTACAAGTCCGTATGCCTCTTCTTGTTTGTTGCGAGAAGCCTCCGATATATTCTCCGTCCCTTCTTCGGTCTGTGGCTCTGGGTTGGTAGGTTGGATCAGTTTGATATCGGCCTCGTTCTGTTGTTACACCATTCTCCACTACACTATTAGGCTATCGCTCCAATTCTCGGTGTCATGATTACAGGTCTACAGGTTCATGTGGTTGTCGGTATACCTCATTCACTGTGTTCACGCATAGGTATGGCATAAAAACGTGACTGACGAAAACAGTCGCAGTGATTGCACACTTAGCCAAACAACAGGTGGTGGACTTAGACCACATCACACAGGACTGAAATTATTTGGAGGTCAATCATCAGAAAGCCAATAATTCGCATGGAAGTTCATAAAGATAATACTTGTTACTTTTGGTGAAAATAGTTACCTGATCCATTTTCAGTAGCCCGATATTTAGGTTGCTTATCAAATGATTCACCATGCAACAACAAAAAGTAACCATGGAAGCACCCTACAGTCGTTTATTCTTTTCAGGAATCATCAAAAGTGCACACGGGTTCACCTTCCGATGGGAATTGAATCCGGAGTGAAAGATTGTGAGTCAAAAACCTAATCGGTAGCCTATTCGGATTGGGCTGTCAAAGGTTTCCTGAACATCAACACCATATAATAAACCGAATCCTCACATCATAGGAGTCAGTAGCTGTGCTGTCACCGAACTGCCACCCTTGACAGTTCAGTGATAAAGATGCTGTGTATGGTAGTGCTGTACAGTATAAGCAAGTATACGCATACTTAATTTAAAAATGAAAATATGTACCCGTATGTTGATGAGAGCAGAAAACGTCAAAAAGGCGGACGACAAAAGTATGAGACCCTCTCAGCTCAATTCCTAATAGTTACTACTTAGAATAGTGTACAACCGCCATTCTGAATAATAGCCTGGAAATATCTCGGCAAGCTTGTTTAGGAAGGATAAACCTTGTTAAGAATCATGAGCAGTGTGCATGTTCATCGAGTCCCAACTGGAAACCCAACTCCGGGGCCATCCGAGTTTGTTCTCAACACTCTTCGGGGCTCGGTGACCGTATGTGATCATCTCTGATGACCCTAAAGCAAGGTCAAGTAGGTTTACGCACTTGCTCAAAGAAATGCTGTACCGGGCAAAGCATTGCTTCTGCATGATGAATAGTTTCATAAGCTAATTTTTATGACCATTATTGCAACTGAACAATTGAATATTCCATTGAACTGTAGCTTGCACGACCCAGGGGTTTTCCGCCGGGGTTTGCTCCTGTTCAAGTTGGAATGACAATAACAAGGAAAATTTCATGAGCCCAAAGCCCAGCAATGGCCTCATCAGGTTCCCACATCTAAAATAATTGAACCCCGAGATACTGACCTACAGCCTGACTGTTACAGCCTGAAAGGATTAGTCCTATCCTTGTTGGGTAAAATCAGTTCTCGACATGTACACGTGATACAGTTGATAAACTACCTGTTAAGTCGGAAAAAGGCTTCACCTCGACATTGTTTATCACATCAAATGCGGAATACAGATGACATTCGAATACGGTTACGAATGATAAGAGGTTTACATTGTTTCCAAGTTAACTATAATCAACGGTAAATGACGTAAAACCTACTTGAATATGTTTACAATTACCTAGGTGTGCGCCTTCATTTTCATTTTATGTCTAATTTCCACTGGTTTATTGTTGTCTTTCCTAGTGCGTACTCCTCTACAAGTCAATCATGGTGGTAAAACCGGTTGTATTCGTATTTCGGTTTTTGATAGATGCATGCACACACACACACACACACGCTCGCACGCTATAAACATGACCAACCTAATCTACATGGACAATTTGATCAAGCGCTGATGACAGAATCTGAATCACTGATATGGATGTAATGAAGAAACAGTTTGAAACTATCCTGACAACATAACTGATTGTAAGCGTCATCCCAAACCCATTTTATCTTGTTAATACGTTCATTAGATTTTCGTTTGGTTGACTGTCCTTGGGACTCCACGTTTCACGCGCAAACCCAAGGTCATCCGACCGACCTGAACTCGGAAGCATCAGACTCGAGTTTCACAGTCGATGAAGCTCATCAGTGGTGCCACACTCCGGATTTGAACCCGGGCCCCCTCACCTCGAAGGCGTGCGCGCTACCACTGCGCCATCCGGATCCCATTGGCGCTGATCCGAATCGCCAAGGTAAGCTTGTTCAGATGTCAGCCTCTATAACAGCCAGTGATGCCCGACAGCTTCGAATGGAGACACGGTACCTGCCCCGTTAACTCGAACCGAATGTCTCCCACCAAGTCAGGTCTTCTCCACAGGATGGGGTGCACTTCCCCCCTTTTTAAACCTTCATCGCTGTTTTTTTAAGGACTTATTACTAAGAATGCACAACATGTAAATATCGGACACAGATCATTATACCCATGTTCTTCTATGCAAGTTCTGGAGTCTGCTTGATCACCTACCGAGCTTCACCGAGTTTTCCTTTGTTCTGAGTCCCTGCAGATCGAACACGTGCAAAGCCCTCGAAAGAGTATTGTTTCCAACGTACTACAAATATATCGGGAAATGACAAAATATCTCGGTTCGTGAGAAATCTAAAAAAGTCTGTAATTGGAGTTGCCTTCAAGAGACGAGACGGAACACAGCTGAGTCTCAGATGGAGCAGCCACATGGAATGCGGATCGTCAGCACCAGAAAAAGTGATTGCGAATTAAAAACATGCTCATACACAAAAGTGTGCAAACTCCTGTACCGTTAACACACTGGCTGTAGCTTACTGTTCTGTGAGAAAACCTTCGACAGATGGCATTTAGTAGACAAATAGGGGAGTTTAAGCACTCAAGTAAGAAGCTCTGTCCCGGTAAACGAACACTAGAAAGAACAAAAAACAGCATTTATCTTTCTGGAAGGTTAGGCAGTATCAACACACACACACACACACACACACACACACACACACACACACACACACACATACATAAATACATGCATACATACATACATACACGTACACATACACATACACATACACATACACATACACATACACATACACATACACATACACATACACACACACACACACGTGCATACATACGTATGTACATACATACGCACACACATACACAGAGTCAGTGACATTCATGTCTTCCTATTTCTAATTTTTATTTGTTTTTGAATGTGAAGTTCATTGCATATTCACGTTCTCGGGATACAACGACCAATGTTTCGGCTTTTCGAATGAGTGTGTAAGACTCGGACCCTACAAAAACAGTTGAATGGGACACGTGCTACTGAAAACACCATTTCTCTACAAACAAAACAGAATAACCCAGCCTCCAGGTTCTTGTCCTTGGACGTTTTATCCATAATGAGCCAGAATCACAACCACGCAGTGACATTTTACATGTGAATAAAAGGCCCAACTAAAGTTGCTTTATCCCCCTGTACTTAGTCGCGTACTCGCGGTTTTGCCAGAGATGGAAACCGGCAAGACATATCGATGTTTTCTCAGCCGGACAAACCAGAAAGAGAATGCATATACTTTCGTTTAAAAGGTTCAGTTTCGTGCCCGCACTGTACCAGGAATGATCTTCTGGCCCGCTGTGCCTTTCTGCTTTATTTTGGACACGGGACTACGACCACTGATCTCTGTTCTCAAGCGCAGCGTTCTCGCTTTGCCTGCCCAATTTACTGATTCAGTTTGTGATCCAGTCGCGTTTCTGAAATGCCAAAGTTAGAAGTTGTTGCTCTTCGTGTCAAAGTAACGATAACTTACAAAATGGGGAGTACATACTATTTAGTATTCACTACTAATTGTAATGTGAATAACACGGCGTTATCGGTGGAAAACTGTGATTCGCCGACTTTTCGGTTTTCGCGGGGAAACTTTCTCGAGGAATTTCTACAATCAAATACTACAGCAGAAGAAAAAGAGCATTCACTGCAGTAAGGTGAACATTTGACAGTACCATCATTTGTGATATTACCACAGGGCGCACCCTTTTATCCATACACTCCGAGCCTGACTCGGTCATGATACCCTGCATCCACAGATGTATGGAGGCCAGCGAAGCCGTTAATGACACCAAACGGGATGGAACAAAAGTGGTGATAAAAGCTCTTTAGGTCCAGTGTGCTAAACACCTCGGACAGCGGGATTTTCCAGGCTATCTGACCCAATCATGAGAAAAAGTAAGCATCCAGATAATTATGGTCTGATTATAATCGACGAACATGCGTTTCATGCTTTTCATTGGAGATCACGAGAATCAGCGTCCTCCAGGGGTAATTTGATGGTTAGATTGCGCCTGCATTCAGCATCTTTTGAATTTCGGATCGAATCAACAATTCTTCCTGTGTGTTGAGTGATACAGAGACTTTATGACTGTGGGTCGACAATCACGTGCCAAAGATTTGAATAGAGACTGCCGTTCCACATCGGCGGAGGAATGTCCGAAACTGAATGTGGGTTTGCTTCCTTCGAGAAATGGTTGTCACAGAAAGTCGAGTCTGAGTAGAACATCAGCACACAAATTTTTCATCATTGATGGACTGACGTTTTCATACGAAGTGCAATGTCCTCCCATGACAACATTTAAAGTAGTCGAAGCGATCACGATTCGGCTCAGGGATGACTCGATTTTACAGCTGTATGTCTGAACGACCTGTAGGGCAACATAACTATCGGAACTGCCCCATATCGATGAGGGCTTGAAAAGGGATTCCGGTAATGCGAGTCTCCGTAACTGCCTTCGACAGACTAACAGCAGCAGCGGCAACCACTACGGAAGACAGTAGGGGTTCTGTGGCTGACCCAAATAGTTTGTTGATTGAGGCTTTCGACATACCCTTTGGTCACGTACTCTTTGGCCACAGGTCTTGCATCGGCATCTCGGGTGGGATACTTTTGGCGAGGGTGGGGGCCACATTCACAAAAACAGTGTACGGCACGGTCAGCAGCTAAAACGTGTTACCTACCAGTTCGTCACTTGATTCCAATGAGCGAATTGGAAAATGGCCAAATGTAGTATGCATTCTAAACAGAGCTAGGGATTGCAAAGACATTTTAAAAATTGTTTTGAATTTTAAAATGAATTGCCTGAGTCTATCTGAAGTGTGAACATTTGTTCACAGCCAGGTGAACAGCTAGATTTTCGTGGATCCGTTACCGTCAGTTCATTTCGTCTGATGTGAGTTGGAAACATCTCTTTAAGCGACTGGTCAGTGAGCTATGCGATCTCATCGTTATTCAGCGAAGGTTCATACCGGAAGAACTCATACTAAAACAGCACGTAATAGAAAGGAAACCGGAGAGTTGTGTCACACTGGATCGCTCCAGTGGTCAGTATTCTGTTATTCGTGTGCTGCTTCGGTGTGCTGGCCGTGATGATAACAGTACGAGTAGCCTTCTGCGCGGGTATTTACAAAAAATGCCAAATCACCTCATTTCAAGCAATAGTACAATGAATTTGCAGTGACTTTTCGCAGACGAGCTCTACTTCCCAATCTTAGATTTGATATTATTGGAAATATCTCATCATTAGCATTCGAATGAGATCAGATTGGTTTGTTTAGGATATTTGTTTTCTGAATTATAAAAGGAGTCCGTGTGGATATCTCGCCGTTCTGCCGAGGTTTGTTCTCACCGGTCTACAGCTTTTTCAGCGGTTTAGGAGTTTTGTGCCATAGTTTAGGGACCAGTAGTCACAAATGAATAAATTATATGTAAGTATATAAATTATACTATTTATTTTCCAAAAGAAGCAATTATAAATGCAAAAGGTCTTTGCGTGATTGTATAAATGTGAAATTGTGTCTTTCGTATGAAGCACACGGAGTTGTGATACCGTGAACAGAGTTTATGGCAAATTTCGTGTGATAAAAAAAGCCTACACAGCATGGCAAACTGCCCTTCTGGTATTCTCATAAGCTTCCCTGTTTTTTCAATAACACTTTTGATCACAGAATATGCACATTATGACGTCAGAACACGTTTTAGGAGACAAAACAGCTGTTTTCAATTATTCACTCTCTAGTTTTACAAATCATACGGGAAATGGTTGTGCTGAAAAGGTCAATAGTCATTCGGGTTGGACACCGCTTGTGGGGGGGGGGGGTGATTGGGGTTAAATCAACGTGTCAATCCACATGAATAGGCCCCAAAGAACTGAAAGACATTAACCGCCTTGGCTACGGCATGGAGGAATAGGAACCATAGGGAGTGCCATTCTCGGGCACCTGGTGGACTCAGTTCATCAAATAAACTTGTTCGGCATTCCAAGCTGTTTATCGAGTACCCACCCAAGCCCTTGAAACACATCCGTTTACAGACACTAGCCCCCACAGAGGTGATTAGCATCCGTTTTTTCGCACCTGCTCAGTGCACATAGAAGAAACTCGTCCAAGCCCTTCAGTTACCCTGGCAGTAAGTGGACCACACCCACCCCAGTGATTCAGCTCCGAATCATGCAACTGTCACGACCTAGTCGTGCGGACTGGCACGTCGTCTAAACCCAACCCCCTCCCATAATCAGTGTCCAGTCCGAATGACCTTTGACCATCTCAACACAACCACTTCCCTTATGATTTGTGAAGACCAGAGAATGAAAACAACTGAAAACAATTGTTTGTCTCCGAAATCGTGTTCCGAATAAAATACTTAAATTCCTTCTCACTGGGGTTGAAAAATGGACTACACAGAGTAAGAAAACGGGAAAGAATGTCTAGTGACCAAACGAGCTTCAGATACCCCCCGATGTATAGGAGCACTGTCAAAAATAAACACCATCCCAGTATTGGGCTGTTCAGTATTCATCCTAGAGGAGCACACTTCCAAGAAACTATCGGAAATACGGCAGCCTATTTTTGCGTGACATTGTTAACGTAGCATCCCAAGGGTCGAAATGCTTGCAATGCACCTTTATTTGACGAAATGGTTTTCCTTTAACTAATCGTCCGATCAATCGAGAGCACCAAACGTTGTAATCCGTTTCGTCAACGTAAAGTCCCAACACAGAGCTTCCCTGCGCTTCTAACCATTCTGCACATTGGGGGCACTTTGCTTGGACGTCAATGCTGTTGCGCCCAGTGAGTTGAATTCTGAGTTTTGCGTGCTGTAGCCATGTTTACCAAAGAGTCGATAAATAGAGGTCGAGCTAATGGTCAACGGGGACCTTTCAGACTCAAATGTTGTTTTAATCCGAGTGAGACCCAAGCAGCATGCCCAACAAGCTCCCAATTAGGCGCGCGTTGGGCCACTTTGGGCTGCTACATTAGAAAAGTTGGGCAGCACTACCTGCGGCCAGTCGGGAGCGCGTTGGGCCACACCCAAAGTTCGAAAAAACCGCCGGAAATGAGTACATTTTCTTCTAATCCATCTTAACTGCCCGTTTCTTAGTCTATTCGCCCATTACCCATCCTTTTGATCGGAACCACCAACTTACCTCTGATAAAATAATTTTGTTTGCGAAAATCAGGTAGTTTATCATAAAAATGGTGTACTGAAAATTTGTGAAACAGAATAAGCCGTTTTAGCAACGCAGATACGTTTTAATAAATATTGTGATACTTCTATTATTATTCTGTTTCTTGTAAAATTTCAGGAACTTCTGTGCAGTATTTCAAGGCCCATGTTACGAGTCATTTTAGCCCAACGTTAGCCAAACAGCGTTGGGTATCGTGCCGCTTGGGATTCTCGTCCATAATGGTCCGAAAATTTTCCTTCCTTGAGGCCTCGTTCATCGATTTCTTTTTCCAATGCCTCTGCATGTTTTATATTCACTCCGAGATGTTGAGATATCAGCTTCAAATCATCACCGTTTTTGGTTCATTGTACAATCAGACTGCGATCACCGTGGTTGACTGTTATTCCTCTGAAAATAGTATTTTCGTCCTCTGGGTTCAAGTCAATTATTTCTGTCTGCTTTGTCATTTCCTCAGCGGACATCTTCGTTCTGCCTTGGTCGTCTTACGAATGATACACTTGCATAACCTCACACTATTGTCAGGTTGAAACTGGTCGGACTACCTAGATTCTCCCCAAACCAATGGTTGGTTGTCACACCATCGTGTCCCATTCAGTGTGGTGCTTATTTGGCACCACCTAATTGAGCCGTTTGAGCACATTAAGCCCACATGATCACATAGTATCCCGAGGTAGTAGAACATGTGTCTACGCTTTACTGATTTTGAACAGTCGCAATCACACACCATAGCAACTGAATGTTTTTATATGCGCATGCTGTACCTTTGGCTTTACCGCCTTGTTGGGCCTTAAGGTGCTATCATGTTGGCGTTTGTCCAAAAATCCAGTTTGCACCACTTTCTGGAATCCAGATCCCACTAAAAAGTCTGCTTAAGTTTCTAAGTTAAAATATGCAATTTTCCAGTGCTTATACCGTGTGTGGGATCGTCAGTCCAAAAGATGGTGATGAATGGCCTTTAAACTATGGCGCATGGCTATAGTTTCCATGTAGTTCAGGGATCTAGTGTTATTGTTTATGACCCATTCTTCCGTATAGGGCTAGAGGTAAGTTTTCCCGTTTAATACTCTTCATCTCATCTAGGTCACATGTACTCAGGTTCGAGCCTGTAATCTCTTCAGAGAGACTCCAATCAGTCCCTTGATCACTTGGTCATTAGGCTTACCAGCGGCCTCAGCTGGCTGCGCTTGCCACACACTGGTCACCCTCCGAAATGGAAGGTACGCCAAAAAGTATTCAGCCAACTGGTATTTCTATAATGAGAGTGAATGACTTCGCGTGCGGTCGGGATTGTAAAGAGGGAGCTTTGCACCTAGTTCTAGTCCAAAGTTGCTTTGGATAATACTTCTGATGAAGACGGGGTCGCCCCAAACTCTCCAGTGTGCCACTGGAAGCAGTTCGGCAATCTGAAGAAGACCTTTGTAGCTTGTCCCAAGCAGCTCAGAAACAAGGCGGGTTGCCTTCTTTTGCACTCTGTACTGTTTAACGATCCCTGTAGCCTTACATGAAAACACACCGGGCCCACCGTATTTCATTCGAGGTCGTTTATGGGAGGCCACAATTATTCCGAGGTCTTTTTCATAATTAGATATGCAAAGGAGACATCTTGAACATTGCATATCACGAGCCTTAGCGATTTCCCTGCACTCATGTGTGCACACTTCTCGGCGTTTATTGATAGGTACTATAGATGGGGCCGTAGTTCAAGGGTTGTGATGTCATCCTGAAGAACGAGTTCATCTGCAATCGACCTAATTTTACAGTAGATATTTTGGTAATGCACATAAATGAGACATCGTGGTTGGAAAATGGCTGGTGGAACATTTGTGTAGGCCAAAAAGAGCAGCGGGCCTAGAATCGATTCTTGCATCGTATCCCTGGTACCAGTGAGCTATTGACATTGACGGTGCAACTGGCAATTCAAGGATCCTACCCTCCGGGAAATCCTCAGTCCAGAGTATCAACACCGAAGGGACTGAGCTTTGTTATCAGGCAGATTTGAGGCGCAGTGTCGGAGAATGTTGAAATCCTCCAAGGTTAGGTCAGTATGGTGACTTGTGACACTGGCATTCATCTAATATTTCCATGATGGTATCAGCTTGGCTGGGAGCTATCTGTTCTTACAAAAGCGGTATTGTTGAATACACAGTTTCAATTTCAGTTTCAGTTTATTCAATCATTAACCTCGCACTTATGTGCTCTGGTTTGGGTTGCAACCTTCCGGCATTGTCCAGTAAAGGGCGAAAAGAATAGAAGCATAGTGATAAAGATCCAAAAAGTCAAAGAATCAAGGGAAAATCAAGACGAAAAGGGAAGAGCCTGGATGCAACTATGCCACTGATCACGACACCTAGCCATATCACTTAATGTCTCCAACCTTTTAGTAGGCGGATCACGTGGACTCCAAACTGGAAATCTAACACTTTGAAGGTGCAAAACGCCTCCCAAGCATTGCTACGCTGTTGTTAACGCTATCTAAAAAAGTTTGCAACTTACCTGGATCTTCACTCAGAAGAACAATATCGTCTGCGTATTCCAAATCAGACAGTTCACTGTCTAAGCAAAGATCGAAGCCGGTATTCTCACACGAAGATAGGGCTATCTCAAGAATCAATCCAACTACGAAATTGAAGAGGAAGGGTGAAAGAGGGCAACCCAGACGAACACCACTTCTCGTGGTGAACTCGGCTTCGGCTGTTCGCATACAAGCTTTGGAAAAGAGAAATAAACTTCTCTGGCACACCCTTCAATGAGGCGGTGCCGGAGAACTGTGCGGTCGACTGAGTCGAACGCCGCTTTCAGATCAAGAAAGCCGGAGATTGTGAGCCTACGGAAGATGTGTCTGTGGTCTAAGATTTGTCGAAGAGTGAAGATGTGGTCGACACAACCCCTATCGGGTCTGAAACCAGCTTGATTCTCACGCGTACCCATTTCGCGGGCACCGGATAATCGGTGGAGAATAAGACCGGTGAGCAGCTCACACGCGATACTTACCAAGCTAATTCCTTTGTGGCTTTCACAAGAGAACCAGTCACCTTTCTTGTAAATCGGCACAATCACTGAGTCACACCATTCCCTGGGAATCTGCTCGCTATCTCAAATAATACGGAGGAATTTCTTCAACTCGGAAACCAGAGCTTCACCCCCGTCCTTGAAAAAAGGTGGAGACAACCCGTCCGATCCAACGGCTTTATACCTTTTCAAGTAACCGATCTCCCGCATAATCTCCATCTCTGATGGAGGACTGATATCCACCTGAACTGTTTCGCTGGCAGGTTTATTTGGAAGGTCCAGTGTTAAAGTGGGCCAGCTGACTTGTTTCTTAAAGCGCTCCACCCAACGATCCAGATGATGCCCTTGGGAGTGAATCAGTGAGCAGTCGGGTTCCTTAATTAACTTACTTACACTAGACTTCCGTGGACCGGTACCTCTAATCAAACGGAAAAGGTTGCGAGCATTGCCAATGGACGCAGCTTTTTCCATTTCCTTACATTTCGCAATCCACCACTGCTCACGGTCATTCCTCAGGCTCCTAGTCAGTTGGCATCTCAGGGATTTACGCACTTCATTGAATTTGGCATCAGGATGGACGGATCTGCGAGCATCCAACGTAGCGACTGATGTCGAAGGTATCCGTTGTTTGTGAGACCGACTTGACCCAGAGTCTTGTGTGGCATTCGAAGCGGTATACAAAGCTTCCTTGCTCCATTGTCATCGTTCATTTGGGTCCTGAACATCTGGCTGCATCGAAAATTGCGTAGCCAGCTCCATCTGGAAACTGTATCGCTGGTTATCGTCAAAAAGCAACTGCACAGGACGCGTGGCATTTACTTTGGTGCGACCACGGACGAGACGTAGACAGGAGCGAGCATGGACCAAAACATGATCTGAGTCCACAGGCGCAGACCAGAATAAACGACAATCTTCAGTTGATCCACATCAGCGGTGACCAATAACAATATGGTCAATCTGAGTCCAATGTTGTGAAGATGAAAGAGGACGCCATGTGATTCTATACCGCTTCTTATGGCAGAAGTTTGTACTTGCCAGAAACAATCTGTGGTCGGAGCACAGCTGAATGAGACGATCGCGGTTATCGGTACGGTCCGCTGGAATAGCAAATAGGCCTCCAATATGCCTTTCGGAGTCTCCCAAATGGCCAATTTGGGCGTTTAAATCCCCAGCAATGACCACCATGTCCATTGAACGTGCACTTCGAATTAGCTGAGACAAATCCTGATAGAATTCGTCCTTGGTCTCAGATGAGCTGCAATCAGTGGGTGCAAACACAGATACGACGAAAAAACATCGGCGCTTCAGTTTGTTGTTGTTGACACGAACAGAACCGTCCAACCGGACTGCACACAAACGACAGCTGACTGGAATCCAGTCTAGCAGTGCAAGCTCAGCTTTCATGCTCAAAGCAATTCCAACGCCGGCCCGACCACGAGCTCTACACACTGAATCACCCGACACACGAAGAGTGAAGTTTGAGACTGAGGTTGTATCTGGGGTCTTGTATGCGTGTCTTGAAGACACAGCATACATCCATTTTGAAAATGTCAAGAGTTTTAGCGAGGGCAGCCTGTTGTCGTATCTGACATAATATGCGGACGTTGAGCGCACCCAAGTGAAGTGAACACTCAGGCTTGAGAAGTGCATCTGATCTATATCCAACTCCTAAACTACTGCTTTCATCACAGCCGCAATTACCCGTGGCGTTTTGTATTGACCTTAAATTAAAAGAGGAGAAATTGGTAGAGCCCTTTACAGGGAAGATACTGGAGGTTTCTGGGCGAATCACACTTCGCGGCTGTCCACATTGCAGAAGGGGTTTTCTTTGGGAACCCTAACCGGAGCCTTTGACTCAAAAGTCTCATCCACAAGGCAGTGGGGCGTTAACCCAGCACGGGAAAGTGACCGAAGCACCCGTGAAGGAACTTTTTCTGGTCCCTCACGTGAGACCTGATTACTGTATACGCTTTGCCTTGCCTTCGCTGGGACTTTGTTATCGATCCGCTTTTCGGATTCAGTCCTTAGCTCCATGCACCCAGTAGAGCAAGCGGAACGTGGACGGGGCAGCATCGTTTGGGCTGGGGGCTGCCCAGCTTAGGCGGGCGATAGCTGCCCAATGAAGTGCGATGACTTCTCCCACCGTTGATAGAAACCCAAGGCATTCCACTCCTACGTCCATCTAGTGGAGGTTTTTTGGCCGGCAAACTCTTTCTCTCCTTGTTTAGTTGTTGGAGTTTCCTCTGCAGTGGCAAAGTGGTTAGAACCAGACGTTGCCCATCAACTGGTTCTGAGACTGGAATTCGTCTGGCCCCTACCCATTGACCTGTCAGGCTTGATTGCATCTCCGGCTTGAGGAAGCCATCCTGCGTATCCCTTTGAGTCATGGAGGCACGCAAGCCATCACACCACGTCAAGGTGCAGCCTCTTCGTGATGGTAATTCGTAGTAGACTGCTTCAGCTGATGTGTTCCCGGAGTTCAATGACCAGTAGGTATTCTATTACACTTCCAACAACTAATGTCAGACGGGTCAGTCGGTAGATGACAGCCTCGGATATCCATCATGCTTCATCACTTTGTGGAAGCGAAGCTCAGGCATAAAAAGCGCCATTCATTCTTACCAAATAAGGAACGATTTAATACTAGAGAGTCTTTGAGTGGCAGCAGATATGTGACATTGTGTCCGTGATGATTCCGTGATTGACTACTTGTAATACTCGCAATGAACTGCACTGACAGGACGTATTGAAATCGCCCCCACCCAGAACTACGCGAACAGCAGCAGCAAGAAGACCAAGGCCGCGAAATAGCACGTTAGTTGTATTGCAGAGCTGGTTCGTATAAATATGTAAAATAAAAGAATATAATTGGTAGATTAGAAGGTAACCAATCACAGAGAGCTTTTGTCGGGTATGTCCGCTGCGGTCCTGATTGGTTGAGGCTCACCAGTGTACGTGGTTACGAAGCTGCACCTGGCCGTATCGCGTGTGACAGCTGCCGAATCACCACAAGCTTCCTCCCTCAAGAGTTCCTCGTCAATTTGGCTCGCCTTTCGTACTGATCCTCGGACTGGAGTTGATGGTTGTGGCTCGGCCGTTGCTGCAGTCGTTTCAGAAGGCGGAATAGATGTATCACAGTCATCAAGACAGTCAGCATCTGGATCCTCAGTCGTCTCACCCGTGCAGTTGGTTGCATCGCTGGTTGCTACTTTGAAATGGATTTGACTGAGGTGGCGCCCATACACCTATGT
This sequence comes from Fasciola hepatica, assembly GCA_948099385.1. Lineage (NCBI taxonomy): Eukaryota > Metazoa > Platyhelminthes > Trematoda > Plagiorchiida > Fasciolidae > Fasciola > Fasciola hepatica. The sequence goes on from CANUEZ040000138.1 coordinate 25,797, forward strand.
ATCATCCAGGTCCGTGATCCCGACCATAGATTGACCAAGTTGTCTTATGATACCACGAGTAGGTCGAAGATCGTTACCACTAAAGTATGTGACATCACTGGAATCAAGACACACCAGCGATGACCGTATTCTTCTGGACTTAAAGAAAACGGCTGGAATCTCTTTAGTGGTTATATGCACTGTGTTTCTGTACTGCAACAAGAAATTGTCGAGGAACGCTTCCAAGTCGGGCAACGTTCTCGGGTTGGCTGATGTTATTGCACTTTTCGCAGAACGCACCAAGTTTTCTGCTGAACCGTTCCAACATGGGTGGCGTGGTGCTGTACGTAGATGCAGAAACCCGATTCTATCAAGCCAGCATTTCAGCTCCACCACACAGAATTGTGGTGACTAGTACCTGTAGGATTCCTTCTCGGCTGAAGCATTTCCGTAACACCTGGATTACGAACGAGGTGACTGACGAACTCGTCAAGAACACTTCCGGCCATTTAGATTAGGAGTTGATCAGTACAAGGGCGTGATACCGGTTCACGAATAGGCCACAGAAGCCCGCATGAACTCTCTGCCATGTAATGTAGCTTTCGGGCCATGGATTTCAATTGTTTGGCCTCGACTGGACTGTGTGCAGACTAGCATCATGGTGCTAATATCGGCATCCAATTCCGGCCACCAACACATCTGTTGAGCCAATGACTTCAGTTTATCCACGACCAAGTGGCCTTTGTGCAGTTCATCCAAAATCGCCTTGAGCAACGGAGGTGGAATGACAAGCCGGTCACCCCGACAAAGTATGCCACCGGGTTGGATACTGAATTCCTCCCGCAGTACGACGAACTGAGGAGCTGCCACGAGCTGCCACGAGCTGCCACGCCTTTCTGCTAGCCGAAATCATAGGTGAGTATCATCGTTTTGTCTGGTTGCTCATTTCTTCCCTCGACACAGGCACAGCCGGCGAAGTGAAATGGCGCTGGTCCGCTGCTGCGAATAGTGTGTAGCGGGACGGGAAGTCAGCCTGGGGGATTGTCTTGCCGGGTCGATGCAGGATGTCTTATTTATAAGCTGCTAGAGCAATGCTCCATCGTTGAATCATAGCAGCCGTGGATTTGGCGACGGATTTACCCGGGTTATACAGGAACTGAAAGGCCTGGTGGTCGGTGACAATCGTGAACTTCACTCCAAATAGGTACTTGTGTAGTCGGCGAACCACCCAGAAAATGGTTAAAGCTTCCTTCTGCGTCTGGAGACTAAACTTCTACTGCAGTATTGAGAAGACGCGATATGCAGACGATCGGACATCCATCTTGTTTCAGAACTGTTCCTATCCCCACTTCGAACTCGCCAGTGATCAGCATCGTCAGCTTAGATGGTGCAAATGGGACTAGTATCGGTCGGTCAATACTATTTTGAATAAGACCGCGTAGTATCTGTTCACACTGTTCGTTCCACTGCAGCACATCGGAAGACTGAGCCCGAAACAGGAGTTGGGCTCTTGTAGCAAAGTTCGGAATGAACCAGGAGTAGTACTGCAGGCACCCAAGAATTAATCGTAAATGAGCCTGATTTTTCGGTGATTCGATGCTAACCATGGGTCTGAAACGATCTGAATCGGGTAAGTATCCGTTTGCATTGACAGCGAAACCGAGGAAATCTAATTCGATGACACCGAATTTGCACTTAAGGGCTTTGGTCGATACATTTCTTTCCACGAACCTCTCCAGCAACCTTTGTAATCTGTGGTCATATTCATTCTTTGTGGATCTGAAAATAAGCATATCATCTTGATATGCCATCACCCTCTCGATTTCATGTATCATTTCGTCTATTGCAGCCTGGAATATCCCGGATGACACGTGCAGACCAAAAGGCAAGAAACTGTATTTTAACATACCCCTGGAGTGTTAATAGTCGTCAGTGGTTTGGACTCCATGTGCCCTCTGGGCCCTACCTTGGCAGATGTATTTTTGGGTATGATAGAAAAACAGCTCTGTGATAATATTTCCCAATTTCTATCTTACAGATGATACGTGGATGATATTTTAATTTTTACGACTGAAGAACGTTTTATCCCTTTTGTTAACGTTCTTAACTCTATTCACCCAAACCTCAGTGTATCTCACGAAGAAGAACGTGATAATAGTTTGTCCTTTCTAGATATTCTATTAACCAGGCGTCAGGATGGGACTCTACAGCGCAGAATCCACCGAAAAGCAACGTGGGGCGGTCGTTATTTACAATTCTCCAGCTTCGCCCCAGTGGCTTACAAACGTGGATTGGTTAGAACTCTCTTCAACAGAGCCCAGAAAATATGTACAGAGGATCAAATACAAAACGAAGAAGAGTTCATAAAAAGAACGCTGCTGGCTAACGGTTATCCGGAGAACTTTATCAGACAACATCAGAGGCCGAGACTTGTGTGCGAGAAAACAATGAACGTGGAAAAGAAGCAAGTTTTTATCACTTTGCCTTTTAAAGGAGATCATTTATTCAGTCAAATAAATTGTAATCTCAAGTCAGCTCCAAGGCACACATACACAGCGGCGCAGTTGCATTTGCTGCGGACGACCAAAAGGTTATGTTTTCAAAATCACTCAAACAGTCTTGCTGATCCCAATGTCTCACATATTGTCTATCAGTTCACTTGCAGTTGCGGTGACGTATACCTTGGCAGGACGGATCGTTACTTGACTCAACGAGTGTCAGAACACATACCCAAATGGCTGTCAAACTTGATGACGCAACCTGCTGGGGCAATACACAACGACGTGAAACCGCCAGCTTCTTCGATTGGAAGACACTTGATTGGAAGACACTTGATTGCATCAGGTCACAAAGTTGACCTGACCCAGTGTTTCAAAGCATTGTTGCGCAATCCAGTACCGAAACTACTAGCGTTCAGTGAAGCTATTCTAATTATACATCAGCCAGATCGATTTTTGAGAAATGCTTGCTACCGAGCATGCATTTCATGGAGTCCTCAGGTTCCACCGTAGTTGCCGCGCATTTCCGGAGACAAGGATTCAAGGTCAACCGGTAATCATCACAAATCCGGGGTGCCTGTCCATCGCTATTCATCAGAACCACAATCGGAGTCACCCAAGTGGATGAAGTCACACGCGCAATGACACCGTCCTGCACCATTTTGGTGAGCACCTTCAGAACGCCCTCCCTCTGATCGTAAGGCAACATTCGGCATTTAGGGAATATCGGATTACCATCCAATTCCAACTTCACGGGCTGAACCGCCATGCCACCTTTGTCGTTCGAGCATTGTGCGATCAACTGCTGAAGAATAAACTGATACACCGGATTGTCAGACATCATTTTGTGGGTTACCGATTGCTCCAAGGCACACAGGGCCTTCAAAATCAGAATCAATGGACTGTCTACGGATTGCCAACAATACAACGCAAATACCAGTTCATTGTTCAATACAAAATTTCGAACAACGACAAGTAATTCCCTGTTCAAAGTGTTGGACAATGGGCAGCAGTTCACACACCCACAGATCGGTATTATTGCAATAACAACATTTTTTAACTCCTTTGCGTCTAGTGTTTTGCATAAACCATCTGTTTCTCATTCGTCCATACATGTCAGGGTCACTTGAACCACCAGTCAAACGTCAAATTACATTTAATGAGCCAGTTGGAAGTTGATTCGCTGGTGTAACTATACAGGTAACAAAATACTAGAGAACAGAAATACGAAACATAAAACGATTATCCGAAGTTATACAAACTACCGTATCAGGAGACACTAAAATACGCTCACAGTGTAACGATACACACAAACACACACACACGTTTTTTTACTTCAAGACTTTTAGGATTGACGAACCAAAACACGGTTCACTTGACACTAAGTATACCGTCGGTCCCGTTCCGCTCTGGATTCCCCAGTGTTACTTTAGCGTTGTATTTTGACATCAAAAGATAGGACAAGTCAAGCGGTCATGATCTTCTCTTTGGACTGGAATGACACATCCAAATTATAGCAAATCCTTCCTGCTTGCAAAGTAGTAACATCTAGTATTCCAGATGACAAACCTTTACACGATATCATGGAAAAGCCTCGGTTACACTGAAGAGACATTTCGCAAGATACTATTTTGTTATCCATCTTGGATTCTATGTTCTTGTCCCGTGACACATGTTATCGTCCCCTAACATATGACCCAGTTAAATCTCGCTAAAATCAGGTGCTACGGTCATTCTGCATGAGGTCTACCAGGTACATTCTCAGAATAACTCTCACGAGAGACTGGGTCACACCTTAACCGGCTCTTTTCGACTCTTGTTTCAGTGCAGCTGCGAGTTCACTTGTCAGTGCATATATATTTACATCTCTGTATACTTGACAACTCAAGGGTTCCCCATTAACTTGAGATTGGGCAAGCTCTCTGGCCACACCATGGCCTTAGCCCCACGGAACAATTGCCGACTTCCTGTAATTTGTGAATGTGAATGACTGTGGACAGCATGGATGGAAGGGTTCTTTGTTCGTACAACTTTTCACTAAAGCGGAACTGCACATTATGAATGCATAAATTCAGCAAGGTTTATCCATAGTTCATCCATGGGAACCACACATCATCAGCGTGTCTGCGTGGTCGCTCCACGGCTTCCTCAACTGAAATGTTTGTGAATAGAGATTTGACAGCATACGAAACGAGGAAACAACTGCGGTAGTCTAAGTCGGGCAACTCCGCTTCAGCTGAAAGGTATCTTTTACCGTGTATTTCGATCACTCGTCATGGATAGGGCTAATGAGTTTGCATAACCACCAGGTCAGTCTGACTTCAGGTGAGTTTACCACACATAAAATGGGTGGTAAAGGAACATCTATTTCGTGCCATTTCGGTAGTCTGTACATTCTTGGAATGCGGGAACCTCGATGTGTTGGATCAGCTTTGATTAAACCTTTCTTCTGTATTTTTTAAGTTGGGAACTGATAATCCCTTGCTGAATTTGTGCGTCCGTGACGTCCAAATCTCTTCCAACCGAAAGTTGAACAAACAAACAAATAGAGAGAGAGCATCAGGGGAGAACCCACTTGAACCGATGCTACTGGCGTGTTCATGTCAACGCTAGAGAACAGACTACAGACTGAAAAGAATACTGTTCAGCTGTACGGCCTATAAGTTGATAACATCTTGGTAATTCTGGCGAACAAAGCAGATGCCAAAATATTGCTAGGGAAGCTGAAGTCGTTGCACTCTACTATCGAATTTACAGTAGAATGTGAAACCAAAGCCTAATTTCCGTCCCTAGAGCCACTTCTCAACAGATTACCAGATAGTAAACGGTGAATATCCATTTATCGCAATGGTACTTAGACGGGACGATACTTACATTTTCAAAGCTTTCATCTTTCGGGTTACAAATAGAACCTGATGAGTACACTGTTTTGTCGCATATGGCACTGAAGTGGCCCTAAATTGGTGTCAGGCGCTACAGAAGAACTATTGTCCACTGACATTTATTCGAAAGTACAATTCTCCTCTAAATCGCAACCCAGTCTCTCGATTAGCGAGGAAGAACGGCGTATTCACTCATCCATCTAATACTACTACAACTAGAATAAGTCTTCGACTCGCCAGAACCTTCCAGATCACTTTCTACTTTGCTGTCTCGGCAGCAGTAAATTAGATCGACCGTACTTTCATGCCACCTCTAATTGTGCCCATCAATTTCAGTCTACTTGAGGTGTAAGATATATGGGAAAGACAGAACAAATTCTCTCCGTCAGAACGTGTGAGCACAAACCGAGATAGTTCAGCCTTTGTGGCCGAAAATTACCATCTGGTGCAGTGGCACGTCATCTGTTCGGTTCAGTTCAGTGAGCTGACCCGACGCGTGTTTTCCGGATCGTCATAAGGCCAATAAATGAAAACTTACTAATGATCACGGAGGCAGTAATCATTCACCGGAGAAAGCCTGAACTCTCTATCCAACAGATATTTGTTATGCCACTTAGTAGTGACCTGTGATCTCATCTTGCTTTGTCTCTCACCACCCCTTTTTATCTTGATTACGTCACGCGTTTTAGCGCAAACAACCCTCTCTGTTCCTTTGCGTGCGTGCGATTGCCTTTTGTTTGAACTTTATGCAATCATATGTAATGTGCTTTGGCAGACGGTTGAGAGCACGCGAAACTGATGACCAATATCGATTGGGCCCACAATGTTCTCCTTGGTTTACTGAAATGGGTCAAGTGAAAAGGATGATTCAAACATTCTACGTTTGTCTTGACGTGGGAGGTTTTGGGGGCGTCACATTTGCTGTGTTTGTGGAGTTTTGTTATTTCTTTTCAAATACCTACTTTTTTGAAGTATCCCTTGATCTGTTCCACCTCCTACAGATCTCATGTAAATTGTAGTGTTCATGATGAACTATTGATATACTGCCTTTCTCGAACTCGGCTACCTTTTTCTGTTGAGATTTGGTAGCCCGAATGGGACGAAACTCGTAATTCCTCAAGGTCACCGTGACACGAGTTTCGACAGTTGATCACAGCTGGTAGCAGGTCAACACCATACTTTATTTTATTTTATGTGGTGGAGGTACTACGCGGTTGCGACATGCATCTTATTTTGAATTTGTTCTCGTTGCATCCATGACTTGGGTATCTTAATCATTCGTGAAAGGTTTTCCGAGAAAGCATATCAAGATCCTGGAGTGGAATGGCCGTAACGGGAGATTTAAGGAGAATTTGAACAGGGCCATATATTATGGGGTCCAAAACATTTTGTTGCCATCAGTTTTCCTATTTTTCCTGACACATTCTTTCCAGCATAAGATTTAGACTGATATTCTATGTACTACAGTTGATAATGAATAGCTTGATTGTGTGACAAAAGGGAGAATTCATGGAGCAATCCCAAGTGATGAAAATCCTTGGGAGGGGGTGGGTCGGAAAATGCTATTGGGGGGACGTATTTTCTATTGTGATTGTGCAGCACTGTTTTGCTTGTCACATATGCCAACAGTGTACCGCTGACTATGTCTCGCTTTATTATCTCTAATTTACACCTCGCGGAACAGAAAATAATCGAACCCACAAGCTAATGTTGCAGTCTTTTCTCATAAATCAGAAAATATCATCTGCTATATACATCAGAGATGACCTTCAGCAGCGACCTCTACTTGTCTGACCAGAGGGCCATAGTTTTTCTATAAACATAGATTTTCTGCCTTCGGTACACTGCGACGGAAGGTTTATTCTACTTCACATCACTTAGCCGCTTCGTATTTTCCTCTATGTTGACACAAAGGCTCTCCGATTTCCCATATCACATTTCGTACTTGGGTTGTTGAAAGCTTTGAGCTTATAGTCAGACCCCTAAAACATCATCCTGGACGTAGTGAGATTCCCTAAGGTCAGCTCAATCAACGTCATATTCCAAGAACGCAATACTTGCGGGACGTGTGATGCAGCAAGACTTGCCACTTCCTTCTCATCAGATCTCAAGAAATACCCTTCAAAATCTACTAGATTTCGTTACAACCAAAGGTTGACCCACTCAAATGCTCATAGATCAATCATCGAAAGCCTCACCTGTCGGTTCCCCAACAAACCTCAAAATTTTACCACCTACCTACAATCTATGCCACTTTAGATACTTCTTTCACATAGAATAGTGTTTTTTCTCTTGATGTGGCTATGCATCATCTAAAGAGTCACATTATTGTGCAAAGACCATTTTCCTAACTGGACATTAGTAGCAGGAAACATGGAGGGGGAGAGGTAGTCACGGTCTCAGCAATTACTGAACTGTTGTTGAATAGACAGATTTTCACATTCAGGTTGCTCAAAGTTCACCCAAACTGAACTGGAAACGGTGTTTAACCAGCCGAACAAGAATCGTACGGTTAAATCTGTTTAGCAATGTTGATTAATCTATCACCTTTGACGTGACCTCCCTACATAAAAATAATAAAAACAATAATTGTTAATAATAATATAACCTTTTCAATACTTTATTTCTGACACAAGGGAGGTACAGCATCAGTGAATAATGAAGGACGCGGTCAGATACAAGCTGTCAAAGTCGGGAAGTTTCGACTGAACCCGAAAGACCAGGGTTCGGTTTGATGACAGCCTGGTCACACAAACGTGCTCTTGATTGATTTCAATTAGTTGAATTCACATTAGCGTCTCTCTGTACATAAGAGTATGCCCTGTGACTCTGCAAAACAAAGTCTCTCTGTGTGCTCGAGTGTGTGTGTGTGTGTGAGTGTGTGTGTGAGAGGTTTATTTCTAAAGTCTGGCCGCATGAGGCATCTAACATTCAAGCCTTACCGAGAGATAATAATTTAATTCACAATTATAACCAGATAAGGAGCGATAACTTTTCAAATCGAGTAGGTGCACACGGATTTGTCATCCACTCATTGCGATTATCGTTCGGTTGGTAAAGTGATGCCTAATCAAACCCCCTCAGCTTCTTCACAGGTCCTTAAACAGACTGGATTTTCACAGCGTCATTATTTTGATGACTTTTTAAACGAAATTTAGGTTGTAGATTACACTAGTTACACAATCATGTTAGCATAACTAACTAGTGTCTATCAGCTTGAGCAGACAAGGAATTGACACTATATATATATATATATATATATATATATATATATATATATATATATATATAGTGTTAGTTATATATATATATATATATATATATATATATATATATATACATGTTAACTAGAATCTAATTTGAAGCGTCTGGAGTGTGAATGGATACTCTTCATTGAAGAGCCCACAAATGAATCACAACTGTGATTTCTCATAGTTATTCGTGTCTGGGTCACTGCTAACCCAACGAACAACGAGGCTGCATGTGCAAGCGCTCATATTGATAGTAAATAGTATGTTAACGAGTGGACAAAATTTCCCGGGTACGCATACCTGATGAGCGGCAACAACCGCGAAACCGGTCGTGTGCTTCCGGGGAAATTTTGTCCACACGTTAACATACTACTTACTGTCAATATATATATATATATATATATATATATATATATATATATATCGAGTGGAGCTAAAGACGCCACTTCGTACCAAATTCCCAAGCCCCTTCATGGATTTCGTCTCCATAATTAGCACTGGTCATGCTGTGGCATCCCTGGTAAGCGATGCACCCAGTGCTCACCCAGGAACCGGGGTGACCGAAACACGACCTGCGAACCTAAACCTGAACACAAGGTCATCAGTCCACGAAGCCTGTGGGAACCTCAGAACTCCTCTGGATGCAGGTACCCACTGTATTACCGTCAGCACACTCTACAAATACGCATCTGACGTAGCTTGTCTATCCGAAGTATGCCTACCCAACTCCGGCGGCCGACATATTTAAGTCCCTGAAACGGATGCGTCCTACTGGATGTATCACAGTAGACCAGAAGACAATTCTAGGCTTCATGGAGTTGCGATCGCAATCAACAGTCGAGCACACAACGCCCTGATCCTTTGGGAAGAAGTTTCTCCAAGAATTGCTGCGGCACGGTTCAGGAGTACTCTGTTCAACGTGACTGTGATCGCAGTCGGCGCCCCAAAGCTGCATGCGAAGCCAACCACTAAAGATGACTTCTACAGTAAACTTCAGAATTCAGTCTGCCGGGTTCCCAGATGAGATATCCTGCTAATTTCAGATTGGAACGCCCACATGAGACCACCAGACGCGTATACCCAACATGTACTGGGGAAATTTGACCTCGGCGTGCGATGCAAAAATGGCGACCACCTGGTCACGTTTGCAGACCTCATTCGACTGGTCGTCACCAATACCCGCTTCCAGCATCCAAAAAGACATCTGCTGATCTGATATTCCAACGACGGAAGGACAGCGCACCAAGTCGACTACATCTTGGTGCGCTCTCGTCGGGTATCATCTGTCGAGAACTTTCGGGCATACCGCGGCGGCGTAAGGGGAAACGCGAAAGGCACGGACCACACACTGGTACGCGCTCGTCTCAAGCTTCACCTTTCAGTACGGCAAAAATTTCGACCTCACTGCAGAATAGATACTTCCAAGCGCGAGCTACAGGGTATCACCCTCATTGATATATCGGCTAAATTTCGTGCTACCATTCAGCTTAATCGTTCTGTTGCTGTTCGGGATGCGAAAAACCGCTCCAATCATGTGGTTTTCGTCGAAGAAGAGGCTGCGTTGACCTGATCTTCACGCTACTCCAAATCCTAGAAAACAGCTATAAATTCCAACCACCCATCACAGCGTGCTTCACTGACTTTCGGGCAGCTTTCGACTCCATTGACAGACAGTCAGTTTGGAGCCCACTGCGAAGCGACGGAATGTCCGAAAAGTACATCAGATTGGTAAGATCCTACTACTCGGCAAAACAGGTGCGCATTCGCGCCCATGGCGAAGAGACCCTAGAGTTCCCAGTTGGCTCCGGCGTCCGCCAAGGATGCCCTCTACCACCAGTTCCATTTAACTACACCATTGACTGGATAATGCTCGCGCCGTCGACGACTTTCTAGGAATACAACTTGGCCACGACTCTTGTGTTACAGACCTCGAATTCGCCTATGACATTGTCATTGTAGGAGAGGATCCTGCAACTCTGCAGCCGGTTCTTGACCGTATTGTATGTGAACCTAAGGCTGTTGGTCTGGAGATAAACACTACAAAACAGACATTTTCACGACTTCGCCAGGTTTAACACACACCATACGCGTCAATGTTAAAAATCTGGAGCAGGAGCACCACTTCGAGTACCTAGGTTCTACTGCCCAGCCGAACGGTCAGGTCAGGGACGATTTTAGGCCTCGTGTAGACTGCTCAAGGACAAAGTTCCTACAACTCCACAGATCATTGTGGTGTCGCAGCTAAATAAGCCTCTACTCAAAGCTGCGCATATACCGAGCTGCCATCTGCCCAGTTCTTACGTATGCCTGCGAACCTTGGCCGTTGAGAGTAGACTACACGAAAAGACTGGAAAGCTTCGACCACTGGTGCCTCCTCTACACGGCCAAAATCAAGTGGTATGGTCGCGTCACAAACTTCACTGTGCGTCAGCCCAGTGCGAGCACGGAACGAATTTCTCGTTTCCCCTGATGGCGTCGCCTACAATGGTTTGGTCCTGTCCTACGACGACCCGAGATGGAACTCACGAAGAGGAGCCTATTATCATCACCTGGCTCAAAAAGGAAATGTCGCCTTGCTGGCCATCTGAAGATATGGGTTAGTACTAATAAGAAGACATAGATCGCCTAGACCTCTAGTCGGTCTTCGGAGTACGCGACTGGTGCAGAAACTGGATTTTTCGGTGTGCAGACCTTGCCGCAGACCGGAACCCGTGGATAGCTACCATTAGAGACATCCAAGAGGCCGAATTATCTTCCCGAAGGAGACAGTCACATGAAAGTAAAAAGTAAAGTACATGTTTATATCTGGCGGGTCCCTTCTGGAGGTCAAATACAACATGTGATATACTCACATTAATCGTCATGCTACTCATAAAGTCTGGTAATAGATTACCTTATTTCGATCGACTTAACAGTATCTTATTACTAATATAAGTAAGAGGAGATTTCCTTTGGTTACCAAACAATTTATCATGCAGTAAAGAAGCTTAACACGGTATTCAAAACCATGGAAGTTTCACCTTCTAAGTGGCTTGAAAATAAAGTCACGGAAGACGTAAGTTAGCCTACGCCTTGCTCTCTGATTTTTTGAATACTCAACAATCGTTCTATCTTTGTCAGAAACGGTCATCAATGCACATCCACCTCTGCCCCACTGGTGCTCGGATCCGAGAAGAAAACCGTTGAGTGGTTTGTTTAACTTCATCACTACATGAAATATTACCCTTCTGTCTCCCAGAATGACCGACCGTCGACCAAGCAGCGATCGACTCTCACGATGGACAGGTTACCAAATGGCACCGTTACTATTACCAGATGGTTATTTTTTGTTTATGGCATAATTAGTATTATTACAAGCACTACTACGGCATACCATAGTGGTTAAAGAAGACGAGCCCAGTACTTAATACGATTCAGATAAACTATATCTGTCAATAAGTACTTTCAGCATGAAATCTATTGGATTTAACTGTCTAAATTGACCTCCTGAGAGAAACACCGAAAGCCAAGTTTGCTGACTAAACACGGATATGAAAAAGAATCAGTGTTCTGCTATACTCCATCCACGTGGCCAGTTCGAGGAGTTGAATTCAGAAAATGTTACGCAAGCCTGAATAACAACGGAAAAACCCCACTGGTAACCAAGATTCTAGATCCCTTTTTGTGATTATGCTACGGGACCTTCAGTTTATTTCCAACTGAACATTCAATGAATGCCACTCGTATCATATTCACATAAATTCAACAATATAATAATTCCAAAGATATTTTATACGAAATATATTTTTAAAAATACATTCACCAGGTTGTGCATGTATACTGAATTTTACTTTCGCTCTTTGTTAAACCGTTTTTCTGGAATGCACTTGTGTTTTGCTGAATACGTGATCAAACTTTTCCAAATGATGAAGCAATAAAAAAATAGATCCATGGAAGCAGCGCAAAACTGTTTCATCTTTGTTAGGAATTGTCAGCCTGGATAGTCTTGATGTGGTAAGATGTTCGAATGACGACCATTCATCCCGAATTCAAATCTCGGTAAGGTCGTGTTGGATGAAAGCTGCAGACTATTCTGAGCAAGTCAGATGAAGTAGCTGTCTGTGGCTTTCAGTGACGATTTGAGAATTGCTACTGCATGACGGACCACAGTATCTTTTAATCAGATACCCCACCAGTAATAGGGAAGCAACAAATTCTTATCGCAAACAAACTCGTTCGTTGGATATGTGCATATACATGCTGTTGTGTGGGTAAACGATTTCAATGAGTTCACCGTTTTACGTCGTACATTTTGCGCTCTCTAAAATTAGCCTCCCTTGCTCTTCGTGATTGTAAACTGCAGCGCAAACAACCAGCCGTGAAACTCTGCTTTGTTTATTCGCACTTTTTGTCATTTACGTGTTCACAGTTGTCTGACATAATTTCAAACCGAATGGTCGCTAGAAGGGTGGTAGACAATGTGTGGATATTATGACACACCCCGTTTGCCCGTTTGGCCATGCAGACGGAACAAGATGGACCGAGTTTGTGCCCATTCACCCTCGTGTGTACATAGCTGTACTGCTCGACTATCCGGCTACTGAATTTCTCCAGTGCGCTGACAACCCTAACCGTGGCAACAAAGAAGATGCGAGTAAACATTACAGCTATGTAATCTTCAATTTTCATACGTTCGTATTCTTGCTGCCATTCTAAGTCCTCATTGTCCGCCGTCAGCAGTCTTTCTGTAAGTAACTCACATTGCCCTTGGTGGGATGGGTGATGTCATTTGGGTAAGGCCTAGGTAGTCAAACTTTTAGTGTCAAACGTTTTGAGCATCACCTCACTGAGCTCCAACAGTTTCGGTACTGAATTGCACAACATTAGCCTGGAAATTCGGTCAGGTCAACTGTTCAACTTGATCCAATTAATTGGTTTGTTGTCGAAAGAGCCGAAGATTTGACGTCATTTTGTGGGGCCCCAGTGGGTTGCGTCAATGAACATATCTCTTAAGCCGCAAGTGACCTGAAGCATTGAAATCATGTGACTGGAAAAATACCCTTACGACATTTTGCAGTGGGCTGTCATGTAACCATATCCAATATCGTACAGATTCTTGCATGTGTTCGACTTGCTTATTCTTCTGGTCCCTAATTTACTCCTGGCTGAGCTTCACCTGAGCTGAAAGTGTGGTTAGAACATTTCTTTGGATAAAACCTGTGCCATCGAATCACCTCAGAGTCCCACGAAATGCAGTCTCGCGGTCCGCAATGTCTCACGTTATCTATCAGCTCAATTGCAGCTACTCTGACATATTCATTGGTGGGACGGATCACTGTTTGGTTCCATGAGAGTACAAACGCATACCCAAATGCCTATCAAAATTGATGAATCAATGCACTGTGGCCACGCAGAAAGACATCAGATCTCCATCTTATTCGACTACACTGGTCAAGAAGTTAACCTGATCAAACCCTCCAGAATAATGTTACTCAATTCAGTACCGAAGCTGTTGGCGTTCAGTTAAGCGATACTTATCATGATGCATCAGCCAGCGAGCTGAGCACAAATCTTTTGACGCAAAATGTTTGTTTGCTTTGAAAAAAGACTGCTCGAACGACAAAGGTAGATGTTAAGAGAACGATACACGAAGGCCATCATTTTGGTTCCAAATATAGTGCTGAATCGTACATCATCATCCGGTTCGGAGAGAATACCAAAATTTTGCGGATTTGCCTTTGTCTTCGTATTCACTGGAAAAACCTTGTGGGCTTGCAATAGTTACGCTACTTTCCATTTTCGTGCACTGAGTTGGTTCTTTCATTATGTATTGTGTTGTATATACTGAGCTCTTCCGTTTTTATTCCAAAACGGATCAGAAGGCTCTGGTAAGTCCAGCAGCAGATCTCTTTGTGAAACTGACTTTTTCCCCTTAAATTTACGGAATCCAAAACGCAAAGTCGATGGAGACAACATCAAATCTGACTGTGAACTTTGATAACGGTCAGCCTGTCTCGACTTTTCAAAAGGGATTCTAAGCATGCCGAAGCGATCTGTTTGCTTTAAGTCTCTAGTTCTTCAGGTTGGAACGCAAGCACACGCCGTTGGCCCATGCATTCCGCTGAATGAGCTTCAGGGCGGCCCGAGGATTTCGAACTTACTGGTTGCCAGACCACGGTGAACCTGGAATCCACAGGTAGCTCAAAGTAAAGCTGTCTACGGTAGAAGTTCCCTACAACTCAGACTCTCCTAACTGATGCACAAGAAAATTATTTCCGGAGTTATTTTGACTAACAAATTGTTTGTTTGATTTTCATGCGAAACCAGCAGACCTTCGAAGTATAGTACTCCGTCGGAGACCGGATACACTCGCAGTGCAGACGTGTGTGATAAAAGCTACTAAACGCGGAAGTTTACTATATACAATCTCACATCTTGGGAGGTGCAAATGTTTGTCTGGCCATCTTAATTACGAGTCACATGCGCTTTTGGTAAATAATAAAAAGTGCGACGTAGCATTACGTTGTCTAGGCGTCTCGTAACGAATTATAGCAACGGTTCTGGCGCTGCTCTCACACTCACACACATGCGCACCCACAGTACATTGGTGTTCACCTGAGCCATCCAAATAAACGACCAAGTTTAGATCGCTGACAGCATGACCAGCTCAGAAAAAAATATTGGAAAAGGGTAGCAAACAGCACCCTAGAGAGCTGACATTTCGTTTATGTTTTAGTGCAGTCTGTCACGAGTAAATGATGGAATCGTGACAGCACATTCAGGGCGCACACAGTCCGTGAACTCGCACGACGTGATTCACGCGATGTGAACCGGTTTGAATCACGCTCTCGGCGAATGAGTCCCTTATAACCTTGACCGAAACCAATGGACAAAACGCGAACTGGATTACGATAGTGTGACGCGAGCGTGCCTGAAATTTAATTTGCGAATCAGGGCTTCCTAAGCTGATCTAAGTTTGTGTACGTGACATGGTGTGGATGATGTCAGTTACCGTTAAACAGTTAGAACCAGCGTCCTTCTCTTCATTCTCCTTCTCATCATCTTCCTGATCATTGTCGTTATTATTATCCGTAATATTATTATCACTTCTTGGACCACTATTACTGTCATTATTATTATCACTTAATCTCAATGCTAATCTTATCTCACCGCAAAACGACCACTGAAGTAGTCTATTTTATCAGCTGGTCATTCCGGAATTTAGTGTTACGCCACATGTCAAACACAGAACGGTTGAACATGAGATGCAAATTCATTCTGAAAAGTCACACTTTAGTCCTATTGTGCTTATACTTGTCAACAGGTTTTTATTCTCATTCGTGGTGAGTAAAAGAAGAAGAAAAGATTCGTGGTGTAATGTGGACAGTTTTCTCCAGGTTTCTTCAACGAACGTGACGATGTCCACGATCCCAAATCAGGTGATACTGTAACTGGGAATGCTGGGGCGAGGGAACGGCGTAAATAACAAGGTGAACCGACGAACCGAACGAGGGCCACAGACAGAAGAACAGGCGGCGAACATGTCGGAGTCCCAAAGCAGGGAAAAGGAGGCATACAAACTATCAGAGAGGAAGAAGCGGGATGTCCGGCAACCAGCAAGATAGCTCAGGTGAAGGGCTGCCGATCGAGCTGTCAACTGTGACAGTCGGACCAACCGAAGGGAAATGACGGTCAAGAGAAGCAAGCCATCGTCCACAGGCAACTGGACAGAAAGCAGCCGAAGCGCTCAAGCAGCGGCAATAGCAATCTTGGTGCCGCGCAGTCTGGAAAAGGGCCTATATAAACGTCTGTATGTGTTTCATGACTTGACTTGTTTGGCAGGTGAAATACAAGTATCCTGCAGTGTGTGATCGTCCTTGTTACAATACGACCAATTCTATCAACGTAAAATATAGTTGGTGTCTAATTAAAGTCCTTTATATGACTTCTGTCGAAATCGTCTGTTGAATGATCTTCGTATCGATCTAGTTGAGAGCAAAACAGCTGACTGAACAGTGTCTATGGTACACGATACAGCCGAATAATTTTGAACAGTACTCTTCTTTCATCTGGAATAGAAATCGGACTAATTTTGAAAGCTATGCCCTCATATGCGTGTAGTACAGGCTAGTGAGCCTGATGCACAGTACTCACACACATCGTTCATCGGTGCTAACAGTGAGCTCTCCACTTTCAAAGGAACCACAGCTGATTGATAGTCACCTCATGTGATTCACCCTTGCTCCAGGTCTCGTAGTCAAGACTATGAGTTCTCACTGACAGTTCAATGGACAGTTGTGTGTTTTGAGGTTTGCATTATATGCGCGTGATAATAAAGTGTATCCTCTGGTGAATTATAGGTTTTTGAATTTCTTTCTATCTCAGCACAGATCAACCCCTAGGTGAGAAGCTTGATAATTTTGTTTTCGTAATGACTGAATATGGTTCACACAGTTGAGAGATCCTAGAATTTTTCAACGTATTAGTCCCGGCTATGCAAAGAAAGACGACAAAAAACAAGATGCCCATTCAAAACCGTATCTGTGGTCCCAAAGAACAAATAAGTGGGTTTCCTTATTACTCTCACACACACGTTCAATGGATTCAGATATCACTGCAAGCCGAGGTGGATTTATTTGTTTACACAATAATTCACCATGCTACGCCAATGTTCTGCTTCCTCCAGGGTTAGCTTGTGTTCCCTTATGTGACTCATAATCATACACATCCCCATTCACGTCTGTGTTGTGGCTCGATAGAAAGGTTTATTGCTGATAATTCCTGACCATTTGGGTGAAACAACTTTACGAAGTTTCCATGGTGTTCAACTAAGAGTTTAACTTTGACAGTGCATGACGAAATGTTGTATAAACGAATTCAAGGTAACATTACCTTCCACCCTTACCAATACTTTCCGCGGATTTAGTGTAAACCCCTTTAATCGGAACTAGGCCGATTTCAGGTGGGATGTTTTGCTCCGAAAAAGTAGCTTCTGACTGTTACAATCTCCGTGATGGCATTTTTTCACTCTGGTGTAACGTTTCACTTGGTTCATTTATATTTCCTCCCTACCTATTGAAATAGGCGAACCAGTGTTTGGGGTACCCGAGGAAGGTGTTTCGAATTCCGTTTCTAATTTCATGCTGTCGGAATTCATTCCTTTATTTTTCACTTTCTCCTATTATCTAACAATGGTACAATATATTTCACGAAGGGGATAGCGACCAATATGAGGCTCTCAATCGGGGATAGTAACCGGCGGTGACGGTGATGGCTTCAAACCCGAGGACGGAAAGGTCTGTGGTCGACCGCGAAGTCAGCTTGTCCATCATCGATCATGCAAGCTTTCATATTAGCAACAATCAGTATTGCATATCCAAATCGGGGTCGAAACGCGATTACAAGATTGTGCCTCATACTCGTGGCGTCGCTAAGCTGTCTGGACCTGATCCCAAAGGTCCGTTTATTTTGTATCAGCTACGCCCTTATTTGACATTGATTTTAAAAGGTAACAATTAGTCACTCAGACAAACATAATGCGACTCCCAAGGTGAAAACCTTCCCTGTGGATTTCCAGGTGAAACGAGGAATTTTTTCCAATGACATTATGTAATGAGGTCACTTCAAAACAACCGATTAACAGTCAATTCAAATCAATCAAACCAACAAAAACATTTTTGTTATTTCGTGTTTCTGGTCTAACAGGCTGATCGGAGTGCCCAGTTCAGTTCGGGTGAACTTCGAGTGATCTGAATAAGAAAACTGCCTATTCGACAACAACTCAATATTTACTGAAACCGTAATCTATCCCCATGTTTTTAGAAAACCAAGTTTAATTGCTTAAATGATCTTTTCGCCTGAATGCGACTATTATTCAATTGTTACATGACCACCGTTATATCGTAGAATAGTAAAATGAAAACACGTAGGTGTATGTGGGAGAGGTAATCGTTGTATGAGACCTAAGTGTTGACGCGCAAAGAACCGTTGCTAGCCAACCCAGGTAGCTTAGCGAGGACATGCGTGTGATTCACAGCCGTACGAGCCCCGGGTTCGATCACCAGTTCGGAATCGATGGATACACAATGCAATGCCGTTTTCATTTCAAACTAAGTCAGATGAAACAGTTGCAGAACAGTTCTTCCATATGTTTTAATGGCGCGTTCAGAAATGCTATAGCACGATGAATCATTTCGTAAATTATTTCAATCTCTTGGTACTGAAACCGGAAATTCAAAAAAACTTTTATCTCATCGAATGATCACAGATAAGAAACGATCCCCTCGAAGCCGGATTTCTTCAACTTCCGACATCCGTCTCGCACAAAACGAACAGCTATCCTTGACTTTGTCAACTATAATATTTGATGATGTTCCATTCTATTTCTCGCATCTTTTTCAAGCCTAAACTATCCGAAAACTGACTCGTCAAATTTACTTCAGTTGCAGCTTGTATTGGGAACAGAATGACACCTGTTGGCAATCACCACCTCATGATTTTTCTCCATTCTTATTAACTACCATCGCCATCCATAATTCCAAAGTCTCTGAAGAACGAATTACTTGACTTATTTCAGCCGTGTGAACTTCACAAATAGGGAAGGAAATCCAAGATTTATGATCACGGCTTATTTCGTGCAGACTCATACCAAAAACACGTTCTGTTCTTTTTGGTCTTTCCGCTTCGTAGTATCCTCTCCAGTTAACTAATGGCGACAAATTGCTGCAACAGACCTCCGGTTGGAGCTGCCAGTCACGCAAACAACGCAACCTGGTTCAAAATGGTCGGAAACGGATCTGACTTTTCTCAACTCACACAACCGATTAGGAATTCGTGTATGTTCTATCTTCAGGCACTACTTATCATCTGCCTTCTCTATTAGCACGTGACCTTAGCCAATTTCTCTCCCCGATTCTCTAGTTTGAGAAGAAAAGCTAACCAGGAATCGGACCGACGGAGCTTAAAAGTACATATTTTTCGGGGTCAAGCAATCTCTGGTATATCCGCCTTGGTTGTTGATTACCAAATGTAATTTTAAGAAGTTCAACAAGAGATTACTCGAGTGCCCGTTCACCTGTTGATGAGACAAGTTCTATGTGGATAGTGGAAAGTACCGTAAACAGATGAACTAGATGATACAGTGTTCCGAATGTTATTTCCTAATGAAATACTTGAAAAGAATTCATTTACTTTAAATTCCTCTAATATCAAACAGAACTGTTACTGCCAAGATTCACCAAGTAGTGGGAACACTTAATTTAACTCTGAAGAAAGCCCCATTCCATCCCGAGTGTCGGGGATCGTCAATCAACCCTCACAGTGTCTCGAACCTTGAGTCAGGGTTTGCGACTTCCGTGGGTTGGCCTTTAGTCATCATACAGTACCTGTATAAAGAGAAACTAACTGGAATTTTCCGGAGATTTAATGGTAAACCGTTCCGTTTTGTGCCGATGGAGGAATAGATATCGAACAGAAAAAAGAACAAAGAATTATTCACACATGAATATCCATGTAATTAAAGGACGAATCAGAGTTTCAGACTGATGACATAGTACGGTGGAGACCTTCATTAGCGATCACGTCAATTATCTTTGTCCAGGATAAGAGGCTAGACCTTACATAATACCAAAATTCAGGGCAAAAAATAAAGTGAGCGACCATTCCTCCGTTCTACGAAGCATTCAACGGCTGGAGAATGACCCGGCTTCTACAAAATTTCGAAAGTGAATTCTAGGAACGAGAATTAACTAATTTGGTTCGTGTATTTTAGCAGTTTTAGTGCGACAGAATATCAAAGAGAATTAGTAAGTTCAGGTTAGCTCAGGAGCACCGTATAAAGCGTGCACCGTAGCTAAGCAAGCACAACGAATTCTCGAAGACCGGCTACAATGCATGGTCATTAGAGTTAAACTTGAGGAAGCATATACGACTCCTAAAATCCCGGGGCGTGATGGTGATTCAGAATGACAGCAGAAAGCTGTAAACATTATATGGTAGTTTGTCAAACAATATCAAAGCTCAGATTACCAAGAAAAACCATGAAATCATCCTTCGTTCAACGGGTAGATCTTTGTTGGGAAGCCGTCTACCACCGGAGACCAGCGGCAATGGTACGGGTAGTACCTAGTGCTCTAGTTTGAACAGTCAGTGACTTTTCTGCCTTATTAATAAAGTATTTCCTAAACTAGTTCTTACAATTTATTTATTAGGTATAATAAAATGATGGTTTGCTTTATCAACATAGGGAACCTGGTAATCGGGTTTCAATGAAAATTAATTTACCTTCAACGTTTTAGTACGAAAGCGGAACCCTAACCAAACCAAGTTTTCATCACTTGTACATTACCAGCCTGAGCTATCAACCCAACTGTACAAATCATAAAAAATAAAAACGCGAATATTAATAATAATGAATCGTACATGAGAAGGTGATAAAGGGCACTACTGTTCACCATAGGGTTGAGTAAAAGAAAACTATAATCACTCGTTTGGCCGTTCTTTATTACGACGCCCTTCCGAAAATCTATCAAATCGATATTTTGATGAAAAATGGAGTAGAATAACCTTGAAATTGCAAGACCTTCAACCGGCCTAATATTTGGGAATCATAGGGAGGAAAACATTTTATGGCAAAGAAACTATTTTTTTTAAGTGATCCTCAATCATGGGAATAGACCACATTTGTGTGTAAAGTCTAATCAAAAAGAAAAATACCAAATGGGAACTATTCAGAAACTACGGAAACCAGTCACCTCCACGGTGATATTTACCAGTCAGAGTAGTTCTTTCACAGTTCCTGGCATTCATTAAAAAGTACACACCATAAGATAGTGTTGTCAATGTGTTGTGTTTTCTTACTGGTACGGTGTGCGTTGCATTAAAGGGAACCTACGGAAGAAAGACAATACAATCGACTTCACCGATCGATTTTAGGATCAGTTTAGGCATTAAACTACCCTAACAGAAAAATCATCAGATTTCGGCCGTTTTTTGCGATAAACATTATCTGGGCCGTATTCCTCCGGGCTTCCCAAATCTGTACAGCCGATACCATGGCGGGGGAACATGACAGCTGAACAAGATCCACGGTAATACTTGTCCGAATGCTGTCATCATCCAGACGATTCGTCTCCTCTGACCACCGTACCAACAGGAATGAAAATATTACAGCTGCCACTTTACGGTGATAACGACGTGAACAACTTAGTCTTCAAGTGTCTCTAGTTTGAAATTTATGGCATGCTGCTGGCGGTGACCGTCTTCATTTAATCCAAGACTACTCGAAGACAAACCAGTTGATGGGAGAAACACCACTGTTTCGTGCCTAACTTACTGGTACTTACTAACAATAACATGACATCCGCCAACAGTCGGGTGTACACTGCGGTCATCACGGCCAGAAACATCGTTATTGTGGTCAGGATCTATGTTTGGTCATCGATTTCTCCACAAACTTGGTCGAATCTGGTGGGAACACCATATCAACTATACGGAGGTTAAGCCGTAGAGTTTGGAAGAAGGAGTCAGTCAGCTAGAATAAGCGCCTAATCTAAACAGGTTAAAGTGGTCGAGGCATGTGTCACGCGTGCCTGTCGATAGACCTCCTCTGTGTGCATTCTTTTTTGAAGCAGACAGTGGCCGGGGCTCAGGACGAGGTGGTTAGTTCGTGACGTTGCAAAAAGGCATGAAAATCTTGCAACGCCTAGACTTACATCATCGTACCCAGTTTCTTGAATATCAGTGTTGGGATGTGCGTGTACACTTTTGAGCTCCGGCCTATTGACTCTTCCTTTCGTCTATATCCTTCCAGATCAAACACTTGCAACACTCCCTAGAGAATGACACTCTTTTCATCATGCTACAACCTGAATCAGTAGACTTGGGGTTGTAGGACGTGCTGGCTTCTGCGTTGGGATCCATGAGATCCACCCACCGAATAATTGGTTACATCATGTGATATAGCTAGAGATCACGGATAGTGGTGTAGTTGCTTTCAAGTTATTTCCTTGTCCCTATGATTGTCTTTTATTACCGTCTTTCCTGCTTGCTTGTACCCTACTCTTCTATTCGTTCTCCTCTCGACCAGAAGATACTTTGAGGTAGCAAGCAAAGCCGGAGCACGGAATTACTCGAGGTTAGTCATTGAAAGATCTGAACTAAATTCATACACCAGATCTTAGACAAGTGGATAGATAGAAAAGACTT
Source organism: Fasciola hepatica (assembly GCA_948099385.1). NCBI lineage: Eukaryota > Metazoa > Platyhelminthes > Trematoda > Plagiorchiida > Fasciolidae > Fasciola > Fasciola hepatica. Next base: position 48,591 of record CANUEZ040000138.1, read on the forward strand.
GCCTTTACCAAAGGAGATGAATGAACATATTGCGGCGTGATTCCGGAGAGCACGAAATCAATGACGCAAAACAGTAACACCACCAAGCGAACACATGAATCTCCAATCCATATATATTCAGATTATTCTTTCCAGAGATAAGAGATTTCCTCCCCACCCTCCTTGATCACGTCGGAGGTAAAAAATAACCGATTGTCACTCTGCTCGTTGGCACACCTCATCTATTGAGTCCTTATATAGTTTCACATACCAAATCTCATATTCAAGTTGCCAGTTACACGTAATATTGCAGTGGGCATCTGGGCTATGGGGTATTTTCTTCCCCTGCATTCATTCAACGCATGAATTAAAAAAGTCCTATTGCATGGATGAGTTGAATAATGCAATTATTTTGAACAAGATCATCGTGTTTTCTCTCCTTCAGTCTATTACCAAAAGTCCAATAATCGATCACAAACTTGGCGTTTGAATTATCTAGCTATTCAACGTGTAAATTTGTTGACTGATATTATCGGGCTCAACGAGCCTCACAACCAAGCAGCAAGGCCCACATTTATAATCCAGTAAGCTCACATAGTTTCATCAAATATGTGGATTTCTATCCCAGTTCAGAAAAGGAAAATATTGCCGACGAATTTATCACAATGCACGCAACTATCTGGAGATTTTCAACGTTCATTGATTGCGTGCATCACGTGATAGTCTGGGCTAACTATAAACGGGACAATCTACTGCGGAAACCAAAGTGTCACGCGATTTTGGTCATGTGGTTGCACAGTTTACCAGTGTGGCAAATTTCGGTTGGGAAATTCCGTGGATAACCGTAGTTGTGGATAATAAGTGAGCGAAATAAACCGATCATATTGACGGTTTGGTATTTATTTTCCCATTGTGTTATTTTTTCCACTGGGTGGACGAAATTCATAAAAAAAGTGATAACATTCTTGGTATCAAAGAGTGGAGATGGAGAAGCAAAATTCTCCAGAAGAACACAACAGGTTTCACAGTCATTGTTGCTCATAAGGTATACGCACCAAATACTCGTATTGTAACGAAGACGGCAAAACGAGGGTGGAACACCTGTATTTGAGCAATCAAACAAGTTCAGTCGATAGAACACTTGCAATCGCATACATAGTCCCTTTTGCAGACTTCGATGTAGTAACATCAATCCTCTGGTTGTCTGAGTATTTCTGTCCCGTTTTGGCAGGGCGCCTGCCACTACTAGTCTGATTCTTTTGACCGCCATTCTTGTTTGGTTTGTCTGATTGATTTGGTTGATGGTTCGGTCGGTAGCCATTCACTTGGACTGTCTTTCCGGTTGCCTCAAATCTCGCCGAGTCTTATTGACGACTCCGTGTGCCTCGTTTTGTCTGTTGCGGGATGCTTCCGATACACACACCATCCCTTCTGTGATCTGCGATTGTCGATTGATTGACCCGATTGGTTTGGTGTTTGTGTTGTTTTGTTGTCACAGAGTTACCCGCTACTGTATGGTCACTGGGGGCTCTGAGGTGATGTCCAGCCTCGCAATTTCTCAGATATGATCAGCTAGTTGCACAGTAAAATTTCTTATAACAATTTATTTACAGTACTGACAAAGTTTCCTAAGAGCATCTTTAAAATCAAATATTACCTTACCCTCTGATAAGCCTAACGGGAAGTCTTTGGCATTTTTAACGCTTACGCAAAGTCAGAAGTATCAGTGTCGCATTCACGAGTTTACATTTTTGCGCTGCTGCTCTGCAATGATTGGTAAGCCGGGCCTAATACCAACCGGAACCAACCGGCACCACGAATAAACTTTAGGCTGCATTATGATTTTTTTAAACCTAATAAATTTTTTCGGAATTTCGCTTACCAGCAAAGTCCTATCTTTTTCTCGCAAGATATTTTTCCACTGGGATCGGGACGTGCGATAGGCCCATAGGCAGAAAAGAGAGTAATAATTCAAAATTAAGAGAAGTATTACATTTCCGGTTAACCATTGCCTGTTGAAAATCGGAATATCAGTCGAGCAGTGCAGTTGAGTTTTTTGGTTTTACTAGTAACGACCTGACCTGGTCGTGATCAAGGACGAGCTATTAAATGCCTCTTTGTAAAAAAAACAAACGAACAGGAAATATTGCAAATGTACATGAATTTTAAAAATATTGCACTCCTGGTACAACTTTATTTTGGTCCTTTTTTCCATAAGTGAACTTGACATTTTTTCACGTATGCAAACGGATACGAGGTATTTTCCATCTATCTAGAGCCTTGCTCCATGTTGTGGAATCCGCTTGTCACTGTGTAATAGAAACTTCGATAAGATCGCACGAGTACAGCCAATTGAAGCAATGGATTTTCTCTTAAATTTCACCAGGTCGTATCAACCTTTCGCAAGCAAACGGAAAACTGTGAGAAGCTGGAGAAACCACCAGTCTGGAAGACAGTGCAACTATCAAAGAGGACCGATTTGTAAGGTGCTTATATTTGTACTTTTACATCAATAATAGTGTGCCACTATTTTAGATAAATCTGTGCATCCCGGAATTCTGTCTTCCCGCCGTCGGCTGACTGTTACAACTGCAATGCCCTAGAGCAGCGATCTTCTGACGGTGAGGGCACGTGACCGATTTGTGAAGGCACAAACAGATCGAAAACCCGATGAGTTGAAGCTCAGTAAAAGGGGATCAACCGAATTTCCGGACTTCCGTCAACCAAAAATCAACAGGATGACCCACAAAGTGCCGTTTTTTGCATCACCGATTTAAGAAACTGCCGTTAAATGTATACATGACAATTACAGCAACGAAAAAAATAGTATTATCTCATTCTTTTTGCGAAGGCTGAATAAGTGTGAAATTGTGCCTTATCCTAGGAAGTAAACACAAAAACGAACAGATTTTTAAACTCGATATAATTGTACCCGAAGAAATACGTGCCCAGTAAGAGAATAACACTTTGTTTATTTCTAATACGGTTTCTCAAGGAGCTTTTAAAACTGTTGGATGACTCAGCAAGTGGGTTTAGAAACTGGCCAAATGATAAGCAAGAAAAAGTGATTGTGCCCATCAGGCTGTGAGGGTGGGGTGGAGCCTCGTGGAATAAAATCTTAGTTTCAGTCTTGGTTAACTTAGACATATTCCCGTCGTAGCAAGTAGTGTTTTTGTTTGTGCATATGGAGTTCTTACATGGGTTTGTGACTTTGTTAGGCCCTCAGAGTGCTGTCATATAGATACTGTCCCGAATACCATGTTTACATCATTCACTGGAAAACAGAATCTCGCCAAAACACATCAGGCCACTTGGGATCAGAAGCACTTCGTGCGACGCACTGATTACACTACGTGTACAGAAGATAACCTAATCGACAAAAGAGTGTGGGCCTATTCATCTACGGCTTCTGACGCGTGGTCTACTGGAAAAGCTTTTGTACACTTATACACTTAAATTCGATTTCTGCGATGTTTTAGTCTGTCTATTGCTTTTTTTATTTATAAAATTCGTGTTTGCTTTGATGGGTCAATTTCTCCCAACTTCACCATAGTCACTATATTCCGGTATTGTCTCAACCATTACAATCAGCGGATACAAATCACTTCCACTCGTAGTATGCTCTTTTGGTGTAATAAAACTATCGATGGTAACCCAGCTTGAGAAAGATTATCCACGGTAACCGTAACCTCAACTGATCACCATCACTTCCAACAAGGCTGTGTTACCAAACATCAAAAGCTTACGTATATTGTGAGACCTCTTCAGCATCTAAATGTGGCTGTTGTGTCATCGCCTCCAACTTACATCTATAAGAACACTCTGGATTCAGAAAGTGATAGCGACCTTTCGAGCTTGATACAGTGTCCTTCAATAAGGGACTGTGGACAGCCACTGGTATAGACCACGCTATTCGTCAGTACGGTTTGATCGTTCAGTTAGTATCTGTTACCCATTTTTCCCGGTTGTATAGTAGATGGAACTCATCTGTCTCCGTTTGAAGCCCAAAAATACAAAGCCCATAAAACCCAGTTATTAGCTTGCACATGTATGCTTTCATTCACAACAGTTTAGAGAAACAATTGGAGCCGATCAAGGAAAATCTAATCTACACAGATACAATGTATTATTTCAATTCTTGACTTTGCTTGAGTAAAAATAGTGAAACTTATGAACGATTCACTTATGCCAGTGCGATGTACAATAATAATAATAATAATAATAATAATATTAATAATAATAATAATAATAATAATAATATGCACCTGAAGAGACGGTGAAATCCATTCAAATACAAGTTACTCACAGTTATTATGATGCGTTCATTTGTTCGTTCACATTGGAAATGTTTGTCGAGAATTATTCTCCCCTGATAGCCTCATACTCAATCGATTTACTGACTGCTTGAAGTCGTGTTCACATAACGGATATTCTAGCAGTAGGTCAAGTGTTACATTTTTCGTTATCACACTTAACTAATGTGGACATGATAATAATAGTGGTGAAATTGGTTAATATAAGACGTAGATAGAAAGTAGAAATACTTTGATGCAACCGACTCCCTCATTCTGACTCAGAACCTTGGTATTTCATTACATCTCGGTAGCCGATTCAACGTGACCTCTTGATCGGTGATAATTGCTCCTGCACAACTTTGAAGGACCATTCAACCAAAATCAGCTATCTCAATCTTTTGGAGCACATGACAGAAACAAACAAATCCGGCTGAGTGGGAAAGTGTTTCGGACAGTTGTTTCGGAATCGAACAGTACCGGTTTTTCGAGAAGGTTCTAAATCCCGCTAACGGTACTCTGAACTGCCTGATCTCCCGGAATCTCTACCACGACCGAATTTCCGGGGCTTTCCACAGTTCACTGTCCATCCCAGTTTGCAGTAGACCTTTGGGTCTGCAAGTTGTAGGTAGCACTTAGACTGCCTTTTGGTATAAGTGAGGAACAAAACAACGGAGTAGATTAAGGTATCCAGAGACAATTTTACTTTATTTTGCTTCAAGTCAGAAAACGTACCATCAGTGAATTGTTATGTCTGAATAGCCGATGATCTGCACGGATGATAGTTCCAAAATGCAGGTACAGCTAAGATCGGCTTTTGTTGGTGTAGAGTCTACTTTTTCCACAGTACTCGTATTCATTTTGAAACGGCAAAGTTTATTCTAGCATATTCCATTCCGATCTGCCGTATGTTAACGAATGTAAAGGGGCATTTCTTAGTAGAGGATAGTTTTTATCCACTATGTTCTGATCTGGACCATCTTGAACTATTCAGGCAAGAACCCAAAAGAATAAAACAGTCTCTCTGGTTTTAAATTCTACCCCCGAATAACTGGGGATAGTAAGCCCAGATGCATCAAAGAAACAATTTATAAGTTCAATGGAGATCACTAATTTCCATTGTACACAACTTCGAATTTTTCAAAATAAAATCTTCCTTTCTTTTTATCGTTCATACCCAAATGACAACATTCTAGGAAGGTGGCTGAGCTCAATCAGAAGCCACTGAACGGGGAAATGGGACGAAGGGCCGTAGCACTGGAACCTGTGACATTCAGGCTTAGGATTCGACTTGACGACCTTTCCATCAGAGCCGTCCAACACGGCTTTTAGAAACCTTTCCCGCAATGATGTTCATAAATTATGAACGCAATAGAATACTGAGCTGCAGACGGGCTGTAACTCCTCAGTGACTCAGGTGATTTGGCTGTTCTATTTCTTGGCTCATTGCAGCGGTTGAATGAATGTACGTGCTCACACTTCCGTGTGCGATTATTCAAAACAATACCAATGAGGGAATTCATCTGTTTTTCTTGTTTTACGCCAAAAATGTTTTGAAAGGCGGCTAGTAGATGCGAAAAATTCGAATTGGATCTAAATGTTATAAGTCGTTGACCTCGGGCTGAATTCAAACCCATGCACTGAGGCCACTGCCAACTTAGTGCCGCGTGGGCCCTACCAGCTGAACTACGAGGTCACACCACGGACTGCAGACCTTTCGCTGGCGGATCATACAGTTTACACGCCCACATGAAAATTAATACGTGATATCCTCCACCGTGAATGTGATTTGTGATTTGGCTGCCTTCAGAAGTATTTCTCTGTGAATCAGCTGGTGGTGACTAGCTGGCCCTGACGTGGTATCGTCGGGAGCGTCGCGTATGTAGAGGGCGCATTTGGCTTTCATCAACCTCAGTCATCTGTGGCCCCAGGCTGAAATCCGATCGTCAGTCTAGGGTTGAGTGTACCCTGCGGTGGTTAGATCAGTTCTTTTATATGACTCAGAAAGATGTCCCTAAAGGGTAGAAGATAGGTGATGATCGTCGGTGTTTGAACATCGGTGTCTTCGTATTATTAACCAAATGGAATGAGAAAATCACATCAACAGTGCCGAGGTTAGGTGTAGGACGTTAGGGAATAGCCAGATGGCCTTGGAACAGGTACTAGATCTAAACAGGTGAGGGTGACTGGAGCATGCGCTACTCGGGCCCACGGATGGATTTCCTTAGCATACGCTGTTCTCCGAGGCAGGTAGTGCTTAAAAGGTAGGTAGAGGTAGTCATTCCCTGACGTGGCAAAGAGGTATACAAACATTCACCAAGTAGTATTGAAATGCATTTTCGGTTTCCAAGGTAAGACCAAACAGGTAGGCCAATTACGCTGTTCGCACAGTTGAGGTTTATAACCGTGATTTCCGTTTATTACTTTGATTCAGCTCCTGGTTATTTTATGTTTCCTTATATTCTGCCCTCGACTCGACAGTGCTGTGAGGTAGTAACGGAAACCAAGGCTCAGAAGAACGGGACAATGTTTGGATGAACTGAACTGATCGTAGCTCAAACGGTAGAGCACACGCGGTACTAAGTCTTAGGTGCCCTCCGTGCGTGGGTTCAAATTCCGCCCGGAGTGAATGACTTCTAACATTTAGATCCTTTCCAGAGCAAATCGGCTTTTGGTGGTTGACGTTGTCGTTGTCTTCGTTTGGAAGTGGCTCTTGAAAATCATATCAGCCTATATTCTCTTATCATATCGGAAATTCAGTTTCAAGGGAAAATTTTCGAAACAGTGTGCGGAGATAAAATGTCCTAAGTGCACTTTCACATCTGTCATTTAACGAAGGTCCTTTAAAGGACTATTTCCTTGTGACGACTACGTAGCGAAATCCAAATAAAACGACTGAATTTTGTTAGCCCAAGGATAAGAACTGGCGTCCTATTTTCGAACTGTCTATCTCTATTGCAGCTGTTGTAGACAATTGTTTTTATTTGCCATATATTCACCAACATGACGTGAAGTTCCACCAAACTCAGCTTATCCACACACACACACACACACACACACACACACACACACACACCGTGTTTCAAGCAGATCGACAATAATGTGCTACAAGTTTTCATAAAATTGTACCCAGATTTCATCTCAGAATCTGGTTGCAGAGGATTGAACTGTTTACATAAGATTTTGACTACTGGGGTTGATTGTTATTTTGCTCCTACAAATCTTGTCAATTCACAGTAAACGAAAACCAGGGTTTTATCGCCATCCTCCTTCCGGTTTCTGTTGATCAATTATACATAGCTCTACTAAGACCAACGTTGTTACTAGCTATATATATATATATAGTGTTCTGTAACCACCTTCTGATTCTGGTGAGAAACTAATCTGGTTTTGAAAATATCTTGATTTATAAGCACCAAAACGGCGGTTTTTGCAGGATGAATAGTGTTCATAACCAAATAGTGGCCCGCACACTTGTTGGTCCACCGGTTATTCACGGCCAGCTCTTCTGAGTAGTTAGTCTGCTTACAAAATCAGTTGGTTGATTCAGTTCAGACAAGAGTTGGCTGATCTTTAACTAATCTTTCGGTCCGCTTCTTTCGCTGCAAACCTGTCCGTGATTCAAGGTTGATGAAGACATGCTGGCTGCTCGCCAAACCATCGTGCTATCTGTTAAACGAACCAGACCGTCTATCGGCAATGTGCAAGCCCATACCTTCACCGTTTGTAAACTGATTTTGTCCTCAGATCAGGTTGATAGTTACAGTAAGTTTATGGTTGATGATCTGGGTTTAAAGGCAGCAAACCTGTTCATCAGCAGCCGAAGTGACATCATCCGAGAAGTATATATTCGCACTTCCACAAGTAGAATACCGATTTAAGTGTGATGATCTAAAAATGTCAGTCTACGGCAGTTGTGGTGTGGCGACAAGATGAGGTTACCACGTGCTATGTGTCTTCCATTCACTACCTATTATTTAGATGATCAAACGATAACACAAGGGGAAGTGGTCAGTGGTATTTGCGATTCGAATTTGATGTCCTGCGGCCCTCTCTACTCCATCAATCGTAATAGTCATAGACCTAATGGTTTTGTTCATAACAGTAATAATCGTACCATTTAATTCTGTTCATTGAACACACGTGATAACATATTTCTGCAAGGGCTTCGTAGACTTTTTTAAAAAAGAGACCAGCAGCATCGAGGTTCACACTTGCGAATCTAATTGCGTAGATAAATGGTCAGTGGCCCAAGGAGAAATCAAAATACATCAGCCGCAAGTCAGATCCTGAAGTCGAATGAATATTTTACCACTGACGTAGTGTATTACGCAGATGGTTCCAGAACACTGACATTCCTGTCCACTCATTTTCGGCACATTCCAACTCGGCTTTCACCACTGGAGCGAGTTAGATGAATTTTTGTGACGAAACATTGCTTGTTTATTTACCTGTGTGTTGTTGTTTGTTATTGTGGCTTCATGCGAGAAAATTTACACACACACACACACACATACATACATACATACATACATACATACACACATACATACACACATACATACACACATACATACATACATACATACATACATACATACATACATACATACATACATACATACATACATACATACATACATACATACATACATACATACATACATACATACATACATACATACATACATACATACATACATACATACATACATACATACATACATACACACACCTTTCAACTCAGTCTAAACAGCTTTCGCAGGACTAGGCTGGCTCTACGTCAGACCTTGTTCAACCGGGGTAAGCCCTCTCTGAAGTACATAAAATGTGCTACCCAGGCAGGTGGTCGGATATCGGATGAAGTGCCGTTCCGTATGCAGAAGGCCCGATCGGAATTTGCAAAAGAGTCATCTGCGGCACTGGTATGACAACCGACTGTCTGTCTGAACTGCATGGAAGTCTGTTTCAGTACCAAATTCACCCAGTTCCACTTGCAAAGTATTCTGGATGTATTTGATAGTAAATATCTAAGTCGAATATTTACCAAGAAAACGCCGCCAAGTCGTTTCCTGTGGGTTTTTCCAGCCCGCAAGAATGGAGAACGGGATGGTAAACAATAGGCAGGCGTAGGCAAAACATATATGAGGACACGCCGAAGGACCTTCGACTTCCTGCTTATGGATCACATAGGATACCCACCCAAATTACGGTAGCACATATATGGGTTTTCGAAGGTGGTGTGGTGCGCTAATCTCGGCCAGAGAGCGACTATTGGCACCCAACACAAGACGACTACCTCAGTATTTCTCCCGAGATGTTCTCGCCGGGTGCAAGCAATATTTTAGATACATCGATTATTAAACATGAAAATTCATTGTGTTCTCAGGGCAGATTACAGGTGTCACATCCGGAAGGGAAAGTCACTCGTCGGGGCTGGACCACAGGTACAGAAGGTTGGGGAGAGCTGTTCTAGCACTCGCTGTTCTTGATGTAATCTCCTCAACACCAACCTCAGCTCCAGAGTCACTTAAAGCCGCCAACTATTTTCAGCTGATCACCGCAGAGAGCGCTAGCGGAGACAGAGTTGAGACCCACCGTTCTCTACTACAACCTGAGTGGAAACCTGTGCACACGATCTCAGCCTGCAACTTCAATCGCTCCAGCCAGCTACGGAAAACCAGAAGACAACAACTCAGTTCGCCAAAACGTGTCTCTTCTACGGAAATTAACGTATGGTATCTAAAGCGAAAATCGAGCTGGATTACGGGTCTGACTTTAAAAAAGTTTTCTCTAAACTTCCTCACAGACCTGGTCTCTCAAGTCTTGCGAAAGTACTTCGCACACGAATTGCATATGAAATCCGTACATCTTAGTAGACATGCGGTCCAGTGCGTGCTGAATCACTCAGAAAGACGATGCGATTGGTTTAATCTAGATCGTAAACCATGATTCTTTGTTATAACTAAATGGATAATGGTTGCGCTTCACCTAAACCCAGTGACAAACTATGAATTACAATCTCTCGTAGATAGCCTTCAGTCTGGCTTCAATATTTGATCATTGTTCCGCATCCATTGCAAGTGGTCTTGCTTAGAACAACGAATGCAGGGCTTTTATGTGTAACGCATGAAGCAATGTTAAATACAGTAAGTGATTCATTGGCGTACGCTGTCGATCCTTAATTTGTATATCCACTGGTTGTGGCTGTTGTGACTACGGTTGCACGTTAGAAAAAAGTCATTGAAGATCGAATGTGATTCAGAATAACAGCTGCGTAGTGAGAAAACCTTATGGAGTGAATGCAATTGCTTCCGACAGAAAAAAGAACGCACACACGTGTACACCAGCGGACCGATTTCGCGCGTGTACGCTGTCCGTAAGATCAGCTGACCACAGATCGATATGCGTACGAAACGAACATGCATAGATGGTTCAGAAGAGATAGGAAAAAAATCAAACTGAACAAACACCCAGAAAGGGGTCGTGCTGGAGGGTGTAAAAACAAAAATATGCTCTACCGACGTAAGAACATTTGCGCGGAAATACACGTTCCTTTGTCAACATTTTAGCTTTTACAAATCCCTTTTTTGAGTGAAAAGCGCTTGCTTCACGAACTCAGTGAATGCGCACTTGGGTCTATCACGTGAGTCCCAAGAGCACCAAAGACAGTATATCACACGCAGATTTGACCCAAATTTAGCCTAGCCTACTCAGTTTGTGAAGACACTGCTAAGATCAGCTATCATAATGTGTCACTGCAACTTTCCGTGAATATCAGGTTTCAGTGAATGATGGCATTTAGCAGAATAGACCAAATGTGAGCAACTCAGAGTGTTCGTATTATTGTGGAAAAAGTCGCATAAGCATGTGAGATGTTTTGTGTGTGTATCTTTTGACTGTACCACTACCGTTACATTCTGCGACGTCAGGGTATTTTTTATTTTAGGCAAATAGTGCGTATCAGTCAGTCAAATACAACCCTTTCAATGAATGGGAACAATTTATTTAAAACTAGAGACGTTTATGCGTGAGGCCACGACAGAGAAACTAGTTCAACTTGTTCGTAAATAAAACAGCTTATTAAGGAAGTTGAAAACAGGATGTATTATGTTCTATCAAACAAGCTGTGAGGTCTACCGGGTCGTTGTATAACAACTAAGATAGTTTACAGTCCACCATCTGCGATACGTTACACCAAGTAGAACGCAGGAACAAAGAAAATAGTTTGTCGTCTGCAAGGGTGAATAAAAGTATTCTCATTTTTGCTTCAGGAAGTGCCGCTTTCCGCAGTTATTGTCATCTTGTTATATCCTCTTTAAAAACTACTGGTTTAATAACCCACAGCACGAGCCTGGTTACCACTCCTTCGCGCATAACCAAAATCAGTCTAACATAACAACAATGCCTATTTGCATATCCACGGTCCAGTCCACCAAAAGACAGTAACAGTCCGGTCAGAGCATGCAATCACATGGTTTGTACACCTTTCTTCTTCTTATCCCTTTCAGTCCATATGACGGGATCACCTTCTTTGTCGGTTCATCATTGTCATAAGAGTTTTTATAAGCGACAAACTATTTACTTATTCAGTGAGCAGTACGAATACTCCACTACACTGACAGTATGAAGATCATCCCCACTTGATTTGACCCATCCCGCTGGCTTTAGTAAGAAGAACTCTGCCTTGGAACCTTTTCCGTTCATTAGCACAGAACACGCTGTTTATATTAGGAAGAAAAAATCACTGTCATCGATCTTCGAAACACAGAGTGATTAGTTCAAACTTGCATTGAATAACTTCTCTTCTGATCAGTAGACTAGTGGTATGGCCAGCAACCAACTGACGAGAATCCTTTCTCATCTTATCTCATCTTGTCCTGCCGATCGCAAATTCTGTGACTCAGGCTTTGACCTGGATTCTGATCAGGTTCTGACATACTGTTTGCTAGCTAGACTAGGCCGCCCATCGAACGAAGCTCCGGACCATACCCTCACACCAGCCAACAGTGAAAGAACCCGGAAGACACTTGATTGACCACTGCTGTACCTACTACTGTCACAAAATGGAGACATACAGTTATGAATTTAAAGATAGAAATGGCCACCTTACGTAGCACATGGTCTTGCCCTCTGCGAAACATTCTTTATGTGATAGTATAGGACAAAAAGACCAAGAGTGTTCAACTTTCGCGGTCATACTATCCTTCAGAGTTACTACGTCATATGCGCACCTTCAGGCTTTTTAACCCTTTCCAATTAATCTCATCATAAACAACTGTCCATACGGAACACGGTGTTTGGTATCCTATACCTGGGGCATAGTGCGTACTTCGATGATCATTGCATAATTCTCAAGAAATTCTTTTTTCTGTGACCAAGATACGCATGTGCATTGTATAAGGAATGGAAACATCATTTATGACGGTTTCCTCTTCAAAAACTGACCCAGCGTTAAAGCCCTATGGCGCACAACCGATAAAGTATTTATTGTAATTCACTCTACGAAATTGGTCTCTATTATGTCCGAAACTGAGGTTCCCATAATGTTACGTCTACACAGGTCAAACTTCTTTATTTCCTCATGTGAGCAGAAGGAAAAAAATACCTTGTGGTTATTTGGAGGGTGAAAAATCGTGTCCCATTGCACGAAAACTCAATTCACGCTCCGCGTGTGTAACAAAAATCTCTTACAAAAGGATTTGTTGTGCTAGCAAGATAAGATTGCCTGTCGATTTGTTCCTCGGAGTTTCAATCCAAAGTGCTCTGAGGTTCCGCGATGGACGGGGCTGGAGAAGTAGCTGGATCCAGAGTGTTGTAGTATGCGACAAAAGTATGGGATCTCGTCATTCTTTTCGCATATTTCCTCTTCCGTATTCTCTGACAAAACCATATTTGTTCAGAACGAGCGCATGCTCGGGACAATGCAGCCTGCTGAATTTCATAACAAAACGACTTGCTGCCTTCCAATTGGAGCAGAAAACGTAGAAGAAGGGAAAGACCTAATTACAGGACCCGCCAAGTCCAGTTCTATCGGTACTTGTTAAAATCGTGAGCAACTGCCATTCAGCCTGAGGACTTCGGTACATATTTTCGGCAAACTGCTTACAAGATCTGTGATTGTCCTTTTGTCAGCATTCGCACATTCTCGTTTACGGGCAGTTAATAATTCACTCTCCAACTGGTATGCTACGGGATTCTTGTGCACCTGACAAGTAAGTGTGCCCCATTGGTTCTCAATCGGATTTAGATACGTGGTGCAGGCTGATCATCGCACGACCCTGATCCCGCCAAGCAAAGGCCAACATTTTGCAATTCATGAGTGGTAGACAGAAGCAATATTATGCTGGTATATGACGTCATCTTATAATCTGCTGGTGAGTACTGGGAGCAAAAATTATTCCAACGTACGAATATACGCAACGGAACCTTGTATACCATCAAATATAACTAGCTCATTTTGGTCGTTAAATTAGAAGGCTCCTCAAACCACCATTAAGATCTCGTCATGAATTCTTTGACAGAAAATTCTGTCCGTTTTGAAATCTTACCACTAATAATTTCAAGCATGTATTGCATCTAAATTAAGGTATTTTTATCACTAAAATGGACATTTTTCCGCTTGTTTATCCATGCCGGTGTGAGAGCAATTTATCTGGTGCTTTTTGTCTTTCATACACGGCACACCTTTCATCCTTCTTTCTGATGCTCGTTTCGAAATACTGACTCCGATAAAAGCTATTATCTTCGATCTGTAACATGTATTATTGGAAGCCAGACGAATTAACCTGCGTTCGTCAGTTTTTTTGGGGACGACCCATTTGTTTTCCAGGCGCACATTGCTCGTTACATTCCAGACAAAGTCGTACGACATTTCTCGATCTCTTGCACTGCCTGGTGATTTGATGCATAACGGCGTCCCGTTTGATAGACTGTAGATATTTTTCCTTTCTAGAAATCCGTTAGTTTCTTTCCTTCTGGTAAGGTGTATGATCGTAACCAACGCGAATGAAGGTCACCGGGAGTGGCTAGACGACTAGGAGGGATCACGTGTCCCAGGGCACGTGACATACGTGATTCTTGTTCTCACGGACTTATCAGTCGTCAAATCCAGGGACTGAGTTAATCTGTTTGTTGCCTAATGGTCCTTCTGGTTTTACGAAATTCTCCAAGTGAAGTGCTTTGTGAATAGGGTTCCTATACTTTTCGTACACTCTTTTTCCGCATTTTAAGCTCTGGTTAGTAAGCAGAACATATTTTCGTTCTGTTATTTAGTATACCGTATCGTACCCTGCATTAGGTGGTTCTCACCAGTTACGGTAGTGTTAGAGAATACAGAAGCGGAAATACGCGCGAGTCCTACACTTTGGCCTCAACTTAAGTGTGGCTACTTGGTCCCAGTTCACAGTGAATCGTTGCGAGTGGCGATCGATTAAACAAAACAGGAAGTGAAAATGAGGGAGTCGTTGATGAAAGAAAAACATCAGTCACAAAAGCTTCATTTCGTACAATGGCCAGTGGGACAGGTAATGCCCGGGTGTCCGATCACCAGACGAAAGAATGAAATCCCCTTTTATTGTAGTTATTATGTTTTTTGAGGATTTATTGAATGTCCGGCTTAAAGCGAGTCAACATATGTTGCGCGTCATATCATGGAGGTATGCAAGCCGTCACAAAAACCCAAGGTATAGACATTCGAAGAAGTGTAGCACGCAGGGAACCGATTATTAGCACATTTAATATTATTCCCAATAATGATATATTATCATTCTATTAACAATGTTATCCTTTCAACGGAAGACAGTCTATCTAGTACGGTTAGGTTGAGCGCTGTCAGGTTACTCCTCGGTTTACCCACCCTAGAGATCTCGCAAAAGATCGCCAGGTTTCAGCCCCGATCAGAAAATCGATGTAACAAGCACAGTCACAGTGTTATTGTCACCATCAAAAAACCTATTACGGCGATAAAATTACTTTCCAGGAACAGCATTTAGATAGTGAAACTTCCGATACAAATGTATATGGCAATATAAGGCAACAGACGCAGAGCCAGAAACCAGCACATATTCGTCAAACCGTCGTTATAGAGGGGGGCAAGAAATCGAATGCAAGTGGATTTTCCAAAAATATACGATTCAGGCTCCTAGTGCCAACAATACATTCTCTGAATATAAAGATATATATGGAGGCCCTGTCTATCCAAACATACCACCCCGAAACGTGAAAACAACCCGAGGTTGTGATCAGTTCATGATTGCCGTGGTAACGAAGGGTGATAATTGTTGTACGTCTGTCCGATAGACATGCATGTACGTGTGCGTCATGTGACTTTACGTTTGTTTGTAAACATTTCGTTCATCAGATTGGCCATGAAAATAATCCCTTCGAGTGCAGTGTGCACTCAGTAAAGATGCAGCGAGGTCACCTCGTACGATCTGTGCTTTTGACTTCCTTATACATCATTGAAACCATTGATAACCCTCCGTAGGTATTTCACATTTAATGTTTCGATACCTTAGGTCGGTTTTAAGCCCTTGTAATCGAGGACTTCCCCAGAGCTTTGTACCTAGCTTGCACTCATCATGTACTGGTAAGGTTCTTAGTTTTGTGTGATCATCACAACATGCATCGTGTGCTCATTCTGATGTTCCGTGGGTAAACACGACATAGGTGTTTTGATTTATTTTTATCCTAGTTGTAACTCTATCATGTGAAACATATCGGATCTAAGAAACGCACACAATATAGTAAGCTTTCGTGAACGCGACGAGCCGGAATCAAACCGGCGACCCTCCGCATACCAGGTACAGCAGTTTGATCTGGCACGTTTAGGCAATGGTTCTTTCATCGATGGTATAGTTAACCTACTAGTCATAAATAAAACTACCGAACCGGATGCGCAGTAGATGCGGCGGACAGCCTGCCGCATGCGTGCAAAACATTTATCTTGGAAACGAAGACAATACAGCCGCGAGACGAAATATTTGATGTCAACAGTATCTATAGATGGACAGACGCTGTTTCTCGACCAGTGACTAATCTACATAGAACTACCAGCAAATCACCAGTATGATTTCTCAGTGAATTCTTCTGACAAAAGCATCCATTCACACTGCCGGTGCACAGATTAAATTGTGGTGAGCGATCGCCTAAAAGGTGTGAAGTATGAGGGTGAATGGACAGAAGATGCGCATACCTGAGGAGCAACAAAAATGTCCGTGAGAATACAACCCTGTTCTCGTGGGTGTATAGTCGGAAAGCATCTTGGGAGCATACGTTGTGCGCGAGTTAATATGCCCATCGATTTGTTCAAGGATCAATTCATTTACAGGGAATTAGGAAATACCACTGATTATCATCAGAATTTGTAACTGTTATTTTGAAATCTCAATTCAGTAGTTCAGGGAATACGACACGAGAACAATATAGTGAGATGGGGAGAACGCACTGATGTACACATTATAATAATAATTATTATTACTACTATTAGCATTATTATCAATTTTAATATTGTGATTGTAGGAGTAATATTAGGTGCTTAACTTTATTTATTAAATTGTTGTGTAAAATGAAGAATATTTCTAGGACTAAGCGGAAGGGAGAGGCTGGTCGGTGGTAAATCCTAAGCTGTCATGGTCGATTCTCCGTTTGAATGAATCAGTTTTGCACAGGTTTTTACAGTTCGTAGAGTGTTGGTAATTCACGACATTTTTCGTTTAGCTATATCTTCATCTCGACGATGCGTGATTCCCGCTTTGTAGGTCTTTTGACCAAAAGCATGTCCTTCAGCATTACTGAGACGAAACTGTCTCGAAGACTCGCTCTTCACATTTTGTGAACTACAGACAAATTTGGTCCTAAAGTTCATTCACTGGATACTAAAACACTCGTTGCATCATGGTTCATCTGTTGTTAATGCTAATATTTCATTTTCTATACTTAGTAAATTCGTTCAGTACGATGGAGGGTCCACATTTAAATTTTTAAAATAATTGGATACATACATTATATTTTCTGTTTGGAATCAACCAACGATGTGTTGAGTGTACCCTCAATTAGAAAGTGAGCATTGTATTCCTACTAATCATTGAATTGTGATTATATATATATATATGTTTATATATATATATATATATATATATATATATATATATATATATATATATATGGAATACGGAAAGGGGATGGGTGTATAGGGATGAGTAAATTATTTTCGATTTGTAGGTGAATTACAACACCATATCATTCGGGACAACTTATCCCGACCCTTATTAAATTGACCGAATTGGTCTGTCAAGCTCATCTTGAAGTTATTATCGGCTAGACGTGGAAAAAAATGCACTGATAACTAACTGAATTGCTCTAGATCTGGACTATGCTGAATAACGATCATGGCATCTATGGGACAGGCGTGTATTTGTGTGGCCGTGATCTGTTGTTTCACTGGAACAAGTGAAAGAATACACCGTGACTACGCTTTGTTCAGCGTAGAATGTCGTATAGACCATGTTTTGCAAGCCTCTCCGGATGACGTCAACAAATGTGTCACCTCTGGAAGAGAGGGGGATGTGCATCTTTATTCTGTTCACTACCATCTTCCTTGTAGCTTTTAGGATCTTCTGCATCTGGATTTCGAATTCTTCCACCACTTTTGCACGTGAACTCCAATTATGACAATGATGACACTTAAGTATTATGTGGTCGAGGTCTTCAAGTGCTGAGTTGAATCTTCCGCTGAAATACTAAACATGATTTGCCTGCGCGTTACATTTTTCCATTGTTGGGAAGCATTCAGCTAAGGGGTTTGGTGTCTTCGGTTGGAGACCTTCGTAAATTCACTGCTAATGGCAAAATACTGATTGAATAAGGAACATTGAAATGCATTGTAAACAGACATTTATCTGTGAATAGGTGGGCAAGATTTACTTCATTATCCAACGGTTGTGAGTGAGATTTGTCTAATCAACCTTGCTGCATGGACCCTTTGATTGGACTGAGTCCCTTACAACGGCGAACGAGTTTTTAGGGAGCCACCAGCAACCATGCATCAACAAGCTGCTGCTCTTAAGTCCGTATTTTGTTGTGCGAAGTTCAGAGTTTCGAGCTCAGCAAAATCCCCTGTGATCCTGGGAACGTCTCTTGTACCAAACACCCACGAAACTTCTTCCCCGCGCTTTTTTATCCGTGCTACGGCATCCCCGAGAAACTACACACCCCGTGCTCCAGTGGCTGGGGTGTCAGGAATGCCAACTTGTTCCCTTCTCATTTAAAAGATCCTCTTTATAGGATGCTGGAAGGTGATAACGCTAATGGACATCTGAAGTCAGTCGTGTACTACGATACAAGACTATCAAGCGGATATTACCTGATTATCCGAAGTCAGACTAGAGGGTACCGGCTGTCGTAACTTCCAAGTTCCCGGAGCAGAAAGCCTTTATTGACTTTACTACAGTGGTTCAGAAAAGCCGAACCAGCAAGGACTAGCCGTAGCTTTAAGTCTTTGCACTAATGCCCCTTTTTTCTCTTGGGAACCGATATCACCAAGAATTAGTGTGGAGCTTTTCAAAGCTCAACCACTCAAGCTTACCGTGGTTGCAATCCACGCCCTAACCCTATCATTCGATACTAGTGCGAAGGAGGAATTCTACGGCAGTCTTCAAACAGTGGTGAATCATATTCCCAAAAAGGTAACTGGAACGCCCCGACAGAAAAGCCAGATGTCTCTAAATGCCACATTCTCGATAATTTCGGCCTGGGCCAGAGCTGTGAAAATGAGGACAAGCTAATCTATTTCTTCAACTTTAACAGGCTGTGTAAAACTATTTCATGGTTCCAACTCCGTAGAAGACAGCTTCCCACATGGTGAACAGCTTGCCAATTTGATTACATACGAATCCGGTAGCGACGAATCTCGTCAATAGCAGACTGTAGATCGTGCCGCGGTGCAGTGGCAGGCAACAAAGAAGGATTGGATAACGTGCTGGTTGGAGCAAAGCTTTGCAATCGCCTAGCTGCCCGAATAAAGACAACTCCCCTGAAGCTCCTCAGCTCGGAACCGCTGAAGTAACGGGAGAAAAAGGAAGCTCTAACAAAGGTGACTGAATTGTGGTTGTCAAGCGATGCATCCACTTCACACCTCACGACAGACTCGTTTCACCTGCTGTGGGCTAAAATGAAAGAACCAGTATATCAAGGAGCAATAGGCGAATTAATACTCACGAACTACTACATAGACTGGTTATCTGAGAATATCATCCATCTCTCCACTTAGGCTACAGATGCCCGTTGATCCGGCTTTCCTAAATATCAACCCTATACATGCTACGCAACCCACTCCGCAAAGAAAGGTCGACTCAGTTGCTGGCACGAAATAGCAAAAAAGACTGAAACTGCTGCCAGTGTTTGTCAATTCAGAAACCTATTCCGTCTCATATGATCGGCCTATCCATCGGACTATCCATTTAAGCTGTCTTACGCGATTTTGCTGGTATACCCATCCCTGATATGGATGATAAGATAACTGATGGGTAGAACATTTCATCCAGATCCTCAACAGCCTACTAGATAGACCCATAGATATCGATTCAACTTCAGCTCCCCCATTTAGCATCAACTGTGATCCGGGAAACAGAAAAAAACCAATCCCATTGGAACACCTCCATTCTGCTTACACTTCCCCAAAACGGTGTCAAAACGGTATGCGGAAACCGCCGCGGTATCCGTCTGCTAGATGTGGTTGCAAAAGCGTTCACCCAGCTCGTGCTAAATCGAAGCATGCACGCAATCAGTCCAATCAGGAAGGCTTCCTTTCAAGCATGGGATGCGTCGGCTAAATATTCATCCACTGGAGGATTCCGGAACACAGATACAAATTCCAAAGCCCTATTGCCTCAAGCTTCATAGGTTTTCGCACAGCCATCTGACTCGATAGATCGCCAGTCATTTTGGAAGAAAATGCTTGCGGACGGCGTCCCATTTAGACTGGTCAGCCTGATAAAAGTTGTAGAGTGTTGGAACGGAAGAATGTGTTCGAGTTGACGGTGAAGGGTCTCGTCTATTCGAACTGGCGTCGCCGACGAGGAAAACAATTAAAAATCTGGCTAGATACCGTTTTCGAAGACTTAAACCAATTCGGCTTTCGTATGGTGTACGGCACTGGCCAATGGAAGTCGAGCTGGTTAGACATCTGCAAGGACCTTACTGCCAACAGTCCAGCGTGGACAGGCGCGATTAGAGACTTCCATGAAGCCGGCTTATTCCCTCCAAGGAGCCAGCCGTAGAAAAGAAAGGTGAAAGTAAGTAACCCCCGGAAGAGCGCTGATCCTTGCACACCACAGTGCACAGGAACAGGTCCCGGCTGTTGAAGCTAATGACCTTATCAGATAAGTTAATTACAACCGTCCTAATAAAGACAGACTGATAGTAAGATAAGCATGAAATTATTCAGTGGGAAATCTTATATACTTCCTATCTCCCACCCTGAACTTTGGACTGGAAAATCCAATTAGGAATAATTTAATTAGACGCAAGAAGAACGAATTTTAGTCCTTTTTATCGAAAGCAACATTGCTAGCTTCAACTATAGCCTAGTTTCCCGTAGGGAGCCGTGGTTGAATCAATTCACTTAGCCAAGGCGTCGTGATTTTCCTCGATTGCTATTCAGCTGACAATAAATAAACAGTCATCACCGAGGTCCTATGGTTTTGATGTCACGAGCCAGTTGATTTCCTTCTTGAGCAGCCTCTGAATGGTCACATAAGTCTTCATGAATGACTCTTCTGTTGCAGTATGTTACACGGAGGTAAGGTATGAAATAACTATTAATAATAAAAACTATAACAAATGAGTTTCAGGGGCTCCGTAAGATGATATCCATGGATTGCATGAGAATTCACCGGAATCTGTATGAGGTACGACGCGTTGAGAAAGAGCACCGTTCAAACTGATTTTCGAGGTGGTAAAACTCCTTTCGCGGACATTCCTTGATTTTAATTAATTTCAGATCTCATCCAAGCTCAGCCTGCACAACACAGAAATCTGAACGTTTACACGAAAATAAACACATGAAGCAAAGTTGGACATATGAACACAGTAGGCAATTGCATCACGCGAGCCGAAGCTCAGCGCTGTCAGTCAGCAAACGTAATAACCCAACCGGCATCAAAAACTCCACGTCGAATTTCGATTGGACTACGAACAAACGACCTTGAGCAAGCGAACCAATCATCGTATCCCTCAGGTTTCTCTCCATTCTGGCTGTATAAAATAGATAGATGCATCATCCGGATACGCTTTTTGTCGTCCTTGTTCTTACTTTGCGTTGCTCGTTCGTGTTTCTTACAAAATGGCGTTAGCAACAAACAGTCCAGCTGACAGTAAAACACTGTTAGCAAGATTTTACAGTTTGCCACAGCCGGACGATAAAATTCAGCTCATGTATGTTTGGATTGACGGCACAGGTGAAAACTTGCGGTGCAAAACTATGACCGTGGACAAAGAACCAATACGTGCAGAGGGTAAGTTTCCTTTTTGGTTTAGGCTTTCTACTCGGTTTTCTTCTTATTCCTTTTCGAAACTCCAACATTTCTATAGTAGGAACAGCTGATTCATTCGCGCGTTGACATCAGAGTAGCTCGTTTTATAAAGTTCCTAACACTAAGCATTGCAACCATAATCATTGATTATGAAGAAGTGTGAGCAATGAGTCGTCTTATATCTGCTGTTATTTTACAATCCCAAAATGGAAACCATTTCGAATGTAAGTACGTGAGTGAATGGGATTGCCTTGACTATCACTTCAACGTTGGTCGTGCGGGGATGTTGTTGTACATCTTAACGTGCTTGACGACCAACCTGGTCAAATAAAGTTCCTCAGCTGTCTGCCAATCCATTTTACGAACATAGACGAACTCTGATACGTCAATCTTGACCTCGCCCTGTGTACACGCACGGGTACGAAAGGTATGAACGTGAGTACGCCCGTGTTTGTACGAAATCTTCCCAAAAATTCAACACACGAGATCCAGGTGATGACTGTTGATTGACGGTGGTCAAGCGGTGACTACGGTGGGGTGCGAATCCTACACCCACCACTGGTCACTTTACTCAACTGGTAGCCTCCAACATGTCTCAACCCCTTCCCTGAAATTTCACATCATAAGATACGATAAGACGGAGGTGAACGAGACCGATGGAAATAGAATACCTCATTCACCTAAACCAACAGCCGGTGAGGCTTTAAAGCTTGAGGTATTGTTTCTACTGTTGACTTAAATTGGCAACTGAACGTTTGCGCCATTTTGCGCGAGTTTGCCTCAGCCCTCTGTAACTCGACTTCTAACTCAAATATGATCCGACGTCTTTTGAAATGCATTGAACCGATCCTAATATAAAAAAACGGTCAGTTTGTATGAGGTTAGAATCTCATACACTGTACTGGTGGGGCTTTGAGGCCACATTAGAGGCTTCCGTTAGTTCTCAGGTGGGTGGGGTTGATCAATTACCTTTGTGTAGAGTCCAAGATTGTGACAGAATTAAAACATGCCGAACTGTTGAGATTCATTCAAGCATGATAAGATAAATACGGTAAAGAAGAGAGAATTTCCTACGCCATCTAGCTTCAGACTTTCAAATATATAGGCTCGTAAACATTATGTTACTTGATTAACTCAGGTCACAATGTGTATGATGTGTGAATCATGATTGCTGACGGGGACAACAGCCTAACCGGGAGAATTTAGCAAATTACAAAGAAACGTGTGGATTTAGCAACTTAAAAGAAACACGGGAACTCTTACTGACGAAGATAATAAGACGCAAATATGAGTGTATGACTGGATACGCCAATCAGGGGAAGCTTCTGTACCACGAATTCAGCTGGGAACCATTGACTCTTACAACACTGGTAACAATTATGGTTTCACCAGGTTGCATTACCTGTATAATTTACCATTAGTAATCAAATATCTATGGCTTCATTTACACTGAAAATTCGCTATGACAACGCGTTACATTGTGCTCAGTTGTTGCTCACAGAGTATTGAAGATAGCTGTCCGATTAATTTTACTTGTGCGCCGTGGAGCATATAGAAAAGAAGTGAGATATTTTAGGATGTACGTTTACGATGCCAAATGGAACACGGTATCGAACAAGCCCACGAAACGACGAAAACGATGACGACGACCACCACCACGAGGGCTGTTCGACGAGGACACAATGACATGCGGAGTCGTTGCATGAGCCGGATGCAGCGCTCCACCGTGGGGGTTGCACTTGCGCGATCCGCAAGGGCATAGAAAGAATGAAAACCCTATGAACTGAAGCCCAGTAAGCGTATAAACGGTTACCACCGCGTACATCAGACAGTATGGGAATGGCGGTCTACGCCAATGAGTCACAAAAGGAGACATTATGTGGCGATCCTCTTGGGTGAGCGCAGTGTTGCACAATTGTAAGCACGTGAACTGGTTGATTAGCAAACTGACCGCACGTAATCCTTCATTTTCTTTGACCAATTTATAACCTGAGGGGTGATTCGATAAGCAAATGGATCTGGTTATCGTATCTTTTCATCTTCCAATCATGAGTTTCTGTTGATGTGGCTGAAACTCCGACTTCCTTATTTTAATCACTACTTTTGTGTTGTTCACCTTTCACCCAACAGTAGAGACTCATCCATCTTCGACCTCTTATCTTCGAACATTGACACTTGCGCGACAGATCGTAACTGCCATATATCAGTCTTAGACTTTATTGTTCAAAATCGAGATTGGTCGATTCACTCATCGGACACTTCGGCTCTGAGGGGCATAGCCAAACATTTTTCTGTGGACAACCTGTGCCAACTATTCGACCTCCCCACGCGTATCCCCGATCAAGCTGACTACCGTGCCCATACCCCTGACCTTATTCCCAATTCTGTTCCTCCTCTCTTCTCAGGCATCTCTGCCCTTCCTCCACTTGACTCATCTGACCACATTTACTCGCCCCGATCCCCCACCCACGCTGAGACACACATCATGACGTTACAGTTACGCCAACTGGAACGGCTTTCGCGATTTCTTAGATTCCAACCCTTGGAATGATTGTCGCTTTACTTCGAACGTTTTCGCTTTCGTTTCTAACTTTATTGACTTGGTTCTTCAAGATATGCAACCTTTTGTCCCTCACTTTTCCGAACCCGGCAAACCCAAATTCCCCCAGTTGTTCAAACAAGCATGTCACAGTGCTGTACGCTAGAAGCGCGAAACATTTCGCTGCTGGCGCCACTCGCCCACTCCCTACTCCCACCGCCACTTCGGGAAAGTCAGGAACAGAGGCTCGGCAACAATACAGAGTGCCACACGGAGCTTCTTCCGCTGGAAAGCCGAACGATTGCTGTTGTCTCCCGAATTCAGCAGGCAAAAGAAAAGAGTACTTGTATGGATAAACGTGCATTCGGAAGCGTAAGGCACTGTACAATCGGATTAGGATGTGCAAGGTCGTGAACCACGTGATACGATCTGATTGGTCAGTGCTGTCCGAGATGAAGCACGATCAATGTCAACTGTGTACGTGTGTGAACGATTACGAGCGTGCGTCCATGATTGCACGGGGTGTAGATCATGCATGCGTGTGTGGGCACGACTGTGAACCAAACACATCATATCCCCCTCCTCGAAGAGAAAACTTCAAGGCTCACGAAGGGACGACACAGTCAATACGGTAGTCGTGGTAGTTCCAGCAATTGTAATGGTAGTAAAAACAGCAGTAACAGTAACCATTAAAACAGAGACAGTAACCATAGTAGTAGCAATAGCAGTAACCGTAGTTGCGGAACCAGAACCAGTAACCAGAATAGCAGTAGTAGTAGTAGTAGTAGTAGTAGTAGTAGTAGTAGTAGTAGTAGTAGTAGTAGTAGTAGTAGTAGTAGTAGTAGTAGTAGTAGTAGTAGTAATAGTAACGGTAGTCGAAGCAGTAATCGTAGTAGCAGTTTCAGGAACAGTAGCTGCAGTAGTAGTAGAAACGGAAACAGTAGTTGCAGAAGTAGTGGCTGGAACAGTAACTGCAGCATTAGTCGTGTTCGCAGTGGTAGCAGTCATGACAGTTTTAGTCGGAACAGTAACATTGCGCACGAAATGACACTGCATGATGAGTATGCAGATCCGATTGTAACAAAGGATGCGTACAGGACGCACGCCAGAGAAAAGGGTGAAACACTTGGTGAGAACGGAACAACAAAAACGAAAAAAAACTTCACTAATTATTATATATATTATATTATTTCGCCCTCGAGGTATCACGTACTGTGCAAGTATGCATTATAACAGAGAAAATACAGTGAAGCAAAACGTGAAGAGTTCATCTTGAGTATCACAGTTACTCTGTTCTCCCATCGGTAGCCGAAAATTTTCGTCCCTTGCCAAAGTAGTCTTCTGCAAATTTTGCCCAGCCATTTTCCCTCTGGTGATCTTGTTCGCGAATCACGCGGAAAAGCCGCGGTTCTTGTTCCCCGGTTTTCCTCCAATTCCACTTTACTCCCTTATCCTTTTTCTCCGGTTCCTTCTGTTCCCTCTGTCTCCCATTTCGTACCTAATATTAGCACTAAAAAGATCAACCAAACAATGCGTTCTATGGACGTAAACAAACCACATAGTTTGAACCGTATACCACCCATCGTCCTTAAAATTTGTGCTCCTGAAATGGCATCTCTCATGTCTTCTCTTCTCTCTCCCCACCCACTCTCTCCCTCGACAATTTTCTACTTTTGCGATTCCCTGCAAACACTCCGTAATTATTCCCATTCCAAAACGTGGCGATCGTTCTGACCTGAATAATCACCATCCAATATCCCTCAAACCTATTATTTCGAAAGTGTTCGAAGCTGCAATCTCCGACCAACTGTGTACCCTTCTCCAGCACAAACGACTATTCAGTGGTCGCCAGTACGGATTCCGACCTCGCCGTTCCACCGGAGATCTGTTGGCTCTCACCTCACACTCCTGGTCGGTTGCACTCAACAGTCACGGAGAAACACACGTGGTCTCATTTGACATCTCTAAAGCCTTTGACGTGAAGATCTTCTAGCAAAACTACCCATGTTCAGGCAACCCACCAGGCTCTCGTATTGCAAACATCAAGTTTTCTCAGTAAACAAACCATCTTCGTCCTGGTTGATGGGATTCTGTCCCAGTCATTTCCTGTGAATGCTGACTTTCTCCAAGGGTCGGCACTTGGGTCCATCCCATTTTTCTTTTATTTAATAATGATCTTCCATTCACTTATTCTAACCCAACCGGTTCGTTTTCCGATGACACCACCCTCCATTCTTCCTTTTCACACCCCACTACCCACTATGTCAACACTAAAGTCGATCATGACCACAGTGCAATCAGCGTATCTTTAGACTTCGATCTCGAAAAAATCTCCTTCTGGGATCCTACGTTCATGTTGCTTTTCATACTTCTAAAACCTCCATTCTTCCGGATTTTTTTGAAACATCATTCATTCTCCCCATATGTCCTTTGATTCTACTGTACTGCATTGCGCAGATTCTATCTCTGTCCTTGGCTTACCCATAACTTCTTCTGTATACTGATTTGCTTTCATATCTCAACTCGTCTCTCGTGATGCGCGCAAAATTGATTTTCTATTTCATTCTAGACGCTTCTTCACACCAGTTCATCTTCTTCTGCTCTACAAAGCTCAAATCCACCCCGAATTTGAATACTGCAGTCACATGTGTGGTGGGGTTTCGTCTACCTCTCTTTCTCTTCTTGATTGGGTTCAACAAAAGGCTATCAGGCTGATCGACGACCCTTCTTTAACCTCCAGTCTGCAGTCACTAACCCATCGTCGAGTGGTTGCTTCCATGTCCCTCTTCTATTGGTAGTATGTTGTAATTTGTTCTTCTGAGTATGCTTTGATAGATCCTCTTCCAAAAATGTTTTCCCCGACATTACGCACCCAGGCAGTTAGTCATCTTATCATGTTTCTGTCATTAGATGTCGTACTTCTATCTTTCAGTCTTCCTCCCCCCTCCCAGCGGACCGTTAAACCATGGAACACTCCCCCTCTTTCTCTCTTCCTACCCACTTACAACCTCTCTCTCTTTCTTTGAAATCAGGACCAATAAACTGGTTCTTACGTGAATGTTCTCCCATGACGCACTTCTACAGTGTCTTTTGATTATGGGGTTTACCCCTTATGCTGTAATTCACTTTACGTGTAATAAGAAATGAGCGCCACACTAATTGCGCAGTAGCATTAGGTAAACCTTGAGGCTCGTTACACTATTACAGATTATCGGCAACCCTGCTGTGAGACTTCGATTGAGGAACCATTTAAGGTCCCTATTGGTTGGTGGGTTGTTCTGGTATCAAATTGCCAGCCGGTTGCGGGATTCGTACTCTTGACCGTGATATGTTAGGTTCGCGCTTTAAACCAATGGACCACCAATAATTGCAGCTGATGATTGTTCAAGGCGAAATCGAGACTACTTTTTCCAAGCTGCCCTATGTCTTTGAGGAAGGTTTCTAATTATTATTTTTCAATTACCAGATTGCCGATTGTGGAACTTCGACGGAAGTAGCACCGGCCAAGCTGAAGGCTCCAATTCGGATGTCTATCTCAAACCGCGCGCCATTTTCAGAGACCCATTCCGCGGAGGGAAAAACAAATTGGTCTTGTGTGAGACATTTACCTACGATATGAAGCCGCATGGTAAGTGCAATTCGTAGCAACTGACGCGTACTTCTACTCCAGCGTGAATACAATCAGGTTTAAGTATATTCAGTGAATTACAGCCTGACGAGGTATTATTGCAATAGTAAACCATCAAGGTTGATACTTCCAGATGTCAAAATATGTACTTTTGATTTATGGTTCAGATCTGTTCACGCATCTGATTTTAGTACTCCCGTGTTACGTAACTCATATTTTGAGATTACGTGCATTCCATCACGGTAGTGTTTTGCCGGTGACATATGCTGAAATCGACCCGACTTGTGTTCTTTTTAGACAGAGCTGAAATGTAAAGTAAATGAACAAAAATGACACTTTTCGTCTTTTTTATTCATCCCCTTTTATTATGCAATAATGGTACCATATTTCGGGAAGAGAGTCGTGGCCATTTAGAGGCTGCCTGTTGGGGAAAGTGACCGACTCCAGAAGCAGGCTTCGAACGCGGGACTAATGAGCTAAAAGCCAGCAGCTCATAAAATGATCTGTGTATGTCAAAAGTCTTCTGATTGAGAACAATGCCCAAGCTCTAGCGCTGCGTACACTTCCCAAGCTGAGTACTGAAGCCAAATCGGGGCTTCGGGCAGTTTTGTAATATGCGAATCATTCAGCTGTTCAGAGACTTCTGGAAAGCTGTTTGTCAAGCGTAGTGCAGCCCGTTTATGCACAGACCAATTGTTGAAGAAAGCCAACGCGGTATGCGTCAAATGGGTCACCTTCATCCCTGTTGACTATCTTTCTTTTACGACATACCTTCGGGAGATTGTGTACCTCGCGAAAAAGTACAACGCCGGTAGCTGCTTTAAGGCTGAGATTTTATCTGTGATTGTGTGCCGTTAATCTAGATTTTAAACGAGCTTGCTATTGTTCTTTTTTGCTAAGAAATTCAACGGGGCCCTAAACCTTAGAATTGCGCTGTGAACCGGACTTAATCTCTCCTGTACATAAAGGGCTGCACCCTGACACAAACATTCTCTTTACTCGCTGGTTATTAAATACAAGGGCATTCTAAGTTCTTTTAACTTCGCGAAGAAAGTGGCAAGATAAACTGGATAAATTGGTCATTTTGTATGCTGCATGGACCCACATACAGGTGAAAATGTGAACCGCAAACGAGGAAAATCAACGATATTCGTTTATACGCCGACCTGGACCGTAGTGCTTCATTTGTGGAATATTATCCGGACAACAAATATACTGACTTACTTCTATCTTCGGTAAATTATATCAGCTTTTTGGGCCTACAGTTTACCGAACGAGGTACGATACCGTTAGTTACCCTTTGCTCCGTAGTATGATGTGCTTGGAGAGCAATAACTTATTTCTCCAACACTGAAATCAAATTCCCCGTAATCAGTTCAAGGTTTTTACGGGGTTGATCTTGGTAACTAAACCCGCAAAGTGTTCGTGGTTTCATCACTGTAAAAGCATATAACAAATAAATAGGTATCCCCACGGCTGTAAAATGAATATCCCCAAGGGAAGCATAACCTGAGGCATTACCCGTCAGTGAAGAACTTATGACCAAATAGATTGGGACCATCTAATTTTGAGCTTGATTTATTCTTAGTATCGCGCAGAATGCATATGATTTGATGCAGACCTTGTCAACCAGAATGGGTAGATTGACAACCTTGGAAATTCTTCATGAATTTCATATCGAGGGTCATTTTTTGATAACCCCCTGAGTTTCACTTGGAAGCATGGCAACCAAATGGACAGCCAAAATGATTAGTGATTCAAGTTAAATTCCATTACGGTTGCAACACGTGACCACCTTCTTTGGGCGGGTGTAAAGTAGAAGTGGCTCACATTTCCCCCATCTTTTGCCGCAGTATTGTATGAAGAATCTACCCAGAAATCGTCCTGCTGCAAACATATTGCTCTGTGGACGTTCTTCGCCTTTTCAAAAGGCAGAAAACATCATTATCCAACTCAAATACGTTGGCATTTTCCCACTGCTTTTTGTTTTGACCTATATGGTTTACATGAATAAAGCATAAAAACGTGTATTCTTTTGCGGAAAGATTTCGAGCAATGTGTATCCGAGAAGCACGTGCAAAAAGCGTTGTCAAAGTTTTATCTCTCCCTTACTTACTAATATAGCGAAATTTTGTATTTCTGAACACAACATTTTTCATCATTACGAAAACCAAAGGGAAGTTTAGTGAACGATACTCACAAAACCTTGACTTCAAGACCACGCATTTTTTATATGCCAACAGTTTTTTCCTCATGAGCTTACCATCAACGGTAATATAATACCATCCAAATGTGTTTTGCTTCGTTCTGCCAAGCACAAACATAATCAGCACATCAGAAAAAGGGCATTTATTTGTCAGTGATTGAAATCACCTACATAGTTTTGCAAAGTATTCATATTCAACCGTTTTTTTTAATTTAGTCTTCCGAGCCCCAGTACATCTTATCATGATAACCAAGGTTACGCAGTTTGAATCTCTTAGGAAGCATTACAGAGATAACGTAAGAAATCTTGAGTGATATAGGATTTTATTTTTTCAACCGTTGTACCATGGGATACAACAAATTAGGAACGAAAAAACCATGAAGAAGAAAATGTTTTCCATTCGAATTTCGACAACATTTCCGGTATTAAGGAGTTCCATTCGATCGACTGTGGTGGAAAAGCCAAATGAGTTCTTGCTTTCGTAGCATGTGAGCGATCCCTCAGGCTTATTGTTCAAACTCTCGTTGATGTCGTGCTCGAACAAAGAATATAAGACGAGTGAGGGCACCTGTTTGGGCAGCCAAACAAGTCATGTTTGTGGAACATCACTCGTTTTTATAGTCCGTTTTACAAACCCCTCTTCAGCAACATTTATCTTCTGGCTGTCTGAGCATTTTGGCCGCGTTCTAGTTAGTTGCTTGTGCCATTAGCTTGATTATTTTGCGCGTTATTTCCGTCTGACTGGTCCGATTGCTACAGTTGACTGCTTGATCGATAGCCCCTCACCTGGGCAATCTTCGTGATTGCCAAAGATTACGTTGGATTCTCTTTGCTAGTCCGAATGTCTCTTTTTGTCCGTTGTGGGAAGCTTCCGATATATTCACCGTCTGTTCTTTGGTCTGTGGCTCTCGTCTGATTGATCCGATCGGTTTGATATTCGCACCTTTCTGTTGATCCAGCATTCGCAGTTACAGTATGTGTGGTTCACTACACCGGTATCTACTGGTGTTACCGGTCATTGTCATGAGCCATTCCGTTTTTCTCTACTCAGAAAAAACGCCGGTTCCTCTTTAAACTAATCACAGTGGTACTATTAGGGTTAGACGAAAGCCTGACTCTGATAGTTGGAAAGGAAAGCCTCATGAAGTACAAATAAATGGGACGTGGTAACTAGCCAGGCGATAGTGAATTACCGTCTACCACCAACAATGCGAACCTCTGACCTCCCAAGTGGTAGGTAAACTCTTCAGAGTTCAGATTGATTGTCGATATCCAAGTGTGTGTGTGTGTGTGGCGTATGTATTCGTTTGAGTCTAACCGAGGTTGGTGACTGTTAACATTTGGGCCATTTCGACACTTGATCCTATTTCTAATCTTTCCACCTTGCCCCGTTCAGCACTGTATCTAATACAGCAGTCTGCTCCGGATAGCTCTAAATAGCATTGTCATTGTGCTTTTGAGTTCCGCTCTGTCTGATTTATTTAATCGAACAAAATGAGCGCAATCAATGGCTAGTGTCATTCGTGTCCAGGTGTTAACTTTAGGTTTATTGAAATTAAGCTAAGCATAAGAACTCATGTTACAAATGTTCAAATTTCCGACAAAAGCAGATTTCAGCTTCAACCCGTTCCAGATATTTTCGTGACAACTAGCAGACATGTCTTTTGGATTATAATGACGTTCGCTCCATTGTCCCAAGTTGTATCAGACTGTTAGAAACTGATCCCGGTTCAGTAGACAAGCATGGATAACGAAACGACACTGGATAATAATAGGTTTTCAGGCTTGGAACTTACCTCATCACCTTGCCTGTTTGGTCTTGGTGGCAGTGTTACAAAGAAGGCCTAGGCGAGTGAGTCACACATGTTTTTGGCCAGACGGAAGATTCAGAATGGGCGAAGGATGTAGAACGATTTAAATAGTCCTTTTTCACGTCCGCGCGGTAGCGATATCGATTCTCCCTCTCTCTGAGCACTTAGGTTCCGCTCTAGCAAGGCACGTGCAGCTATTGGGGTGATTCTTTCGCACGCCATTCCCGTCCCGTTGATCGGATTACTTTCACTGATGGTTTAGTCGGTAGCTTCTTGCGTGGGCTATCTCACTGACTGCCTGGGACGACACTGAGTTCCATCTACCAGTCCGCAGGGCTCATTTTTCCGCTGAGGGAAACTTCAAGCGTACTCACCGTCTCCTCCTTGGGCGGTAGCTCTCGACTGGTTGCCCCGACTGGTAGGATACTCGCCTCATTTTGTTGGTACAGCATTCCTCACTGCAACATATTATTTTGAACAGTGTGAATGCATTATACGTCATTCACTGGTAATATGTGTGACTCATATTTAATAATAAAAGGCTTGGACTTGGTTGTGCAAAAATCAGTGATTCTATGCATAACCTGGATAACTCTACACTTCTTTCAATTCAGATCGAGTACAAATGAACTAGTCGTTTACTGTGTTGGATGGGCGATATACTATTGGAATCAAGCACTTGATTGGAACTATTGTCGTAATTGAATTAGAGAAACCTCATTTGAACAAATTAGTTGGAATTGTCTCTCCCATCTGCTGTCTAGATTCCGGTTCCATCATTCTTCTTTAGTGCTTAAACCAACTAATCTTAATTCGTTTTTGCTGCCAAATAATCGTCATTGTTTTCAAAACTGGACCATGATCTACCATCAGTCATAATCGGTTTTCGAAAAACACTTAAACGACCCTCAGACAGCGTCATTTTGCCCGAGTGGCTACTTGTACGAGTACGCTTTCCTACTGCATGGACTTTGGCTGTGACGACTTCTCTTTTACACCATTTTTCATTCGTTCACACATTCAGCCACCAATCATCGTTTCGAATGTGCTGAGATCATGGAACGGGCCAAAGAGTATGAGCCGTGGTTTGGAATCGAACAGGAATATACCCTGTTTGATACGGACGGTTATCCGCTCCAGTGGCCTAAAAATGGTTTCCCTGCACCTCAAGGTAAGATCCTGAGCTTTCCCGAACTTTCTGGTAGAGTCATTGTAGTTATTATGGTGGAATTTTATTGTTTATTAATACAGCGTAGTCGAAATCGTTGGTAGGTTGTTGGCTTTCCGGTCACCATGGGTAGCCTTTTTCAAGAATGGTTTTACAACCGTCTTGAAAAAGGCTACCCGTGGTGACCGAAACGTCAACAACCTACCAACGATTTCGACTACACTGTGTCATTAAACAATAAAATTCTGCCATAACATTTCACATGGCGCATCGATTTTTCGATACACTTCGAACCGATCTCGGTGCTGACACATAGTAGTTATTATTCTTACTAATCAAATTGATAAATACCTTAGTTCAAACGATGGAAGATGCTGGATTAGAGAGATTTGTTTCAAAAGAATTACTGCCCTAATCAAACGTTTTTGGTAGCAGATAAAACGTCTCCCTCTTGAAGATCACCCAGAAGTGTGAACCAACTTCCAGTATTCCATGAACAAGTCTATTGGTTGTTTCAAATCCCTCCCCTATTTCTTCATGAAATGGGATTCATATAGTGACAAAAATTGGTCCTTAGTCTACAGGGTAACGTTTACCCAACACACTGTTTTGCGAAGACTTCATCTGTTCTATTTCAGTTTCAGTTTATTCAACCATTAACCTCGCACTTCTGTGCTCTGGTTTCGGTTGCTACCTTCCAGCATCGTCCAGTAAGGGACAAAAGAATAGAATCATGGTGATAAGGATCCAGAAAGTCGGAGTATCAAGAGGAAATCAAGACGAAAAGGAAAGAGTCCGAATACAATTACCCCACTGACAGCAACACCTAGCCATATCACTTAATGTCTCCAACCATTTAATCCGCTGATCACGTGGACCTCAACCTGGAAGTCCAAAACGTCCTACTCGGCCAAGTCCACTCGTCAAGGTTTTCATAACTCTTTGCCATGTCATAGACTGACCACCTCAACTTACCTTCCAATCACTACCGGCCTCCGAGAACAGTATACGCCGAGGAAGTCTATCGGTGGACATGCGTAACACTTGTCCCAACCATCTTAACCTGTTCAGATTCAGCACTTGGTTCACAGAAATACCTCTGGTTCCCAACACCTTACGTCTAACCTCAGCATTGCTGACACGGTGTTCCCACCATGTTTGGACAGTGCTACGGAGAAATCGATGCTCAAACACCGACAGTCTTTGCCTATGTTTTATCTTTAACGGTTATGTTCCTGAGCCGCATAGAAAAACGGACCTAACCGCCGTATTGTACGCTCTACCCTTAACGGACAATCCGATGTCACGCCGACGCCAATGATGACGGAGGTTTTCAAAAACCAAGCACACCTTCCGTATAGGCGATGACACTTCATCCGTTATCTGCCCACCTGGTGAGATGTAACTGCCCAGGTAACAAAATGTATCCACCTCAGCTAGAGCTTCCCCGGCCAACACTGGGTTTGGTGTTGAGCCAACCCAGTCCTGCAGCGGCATTTTACACTTTGAAGGTGCAAAACACATCCCAAACATTCCTACACTGTTGTTAAGGCTATCTAAAAGAGCTTGCAACATATCTGAATCTTTACTCAGAATAAGAATATCGTCCGCATATTCCAAATCAGACAGTTTACCACCTAAGCAAAGATCTACCTCATCTAAGGATACGTTTTGTGACAGATTCTACTACCAGTCAGCCAACATAATCCTTAGAGTCGATTACTGCCTTTCAGCGAGATTTGACAAGTGTCTAACACTTTTCAGTCAAGCTATGAATCAATTACTTTCTAGCATATTTCCTGTGCTCTTACTGTCTATGTGCGAGTTATACATCCTGTAGGAGTCGGTTGGAAATCTGTTGAGCAACACTACTACACTTTTTTAACTACGGTAAATCTGTGAACAAAAATTGCTTCTGATGTTCCTTATTTTATATTTTCGTTGAATTCACAGAATAAACTTCAAGTCTCCTCGCCAACTTGTACCTCTGGTGTCATACGAGCTCAAAGATAGAATGCAAAAAGTTCGAGTGATGTCATACTGTCAGAAAGCATCCCAAGCTAAGCTCTTTCCATGGAGGTTTTGTTTCATAAATATCAATGCTCCCTGCTTTCAGTGCGTTGTCTTTGCCTTTTTTGTTTCTTGTGTTCAATGTACACCACATGAGCAATCATTCTTTAACATCTCATTGCTGACCTTTGCCTGAATTCAGTTCAAACATTCGCTTGTTTTCCGTGGTAAATGTGTGCAAAACAGGTCCCTACTATTGCTCCGTGGGGGCTGGAAAAGCTTTCGGTCGGGATATATTGGAGGCGCACTATCGAGCATGTCTGTATGCTGGTGTGGAAATTTGCGGCACAAATGGTGAAGTTATGCCTTCTCAAGTAAGCTGTCTATTACGTATTCACGATGCTGTTAGGTCCTATCTTAATCTTGCTGTTGTTTCTGTTATTCTTGTTATGATTTTACAAAATCTTGTCCAAAAACCCCATCTGTCTAAATGTATAAGTCATGGGACACTGGACAGATTCATCCAGCTCAATTGTATTATGTATTGAAGCTAGAAAAGATGGGACTATCGATCGCATAATTTCAATGAAACGGGTTTTGCATCACTCGTGATCCTGCAGTTTAGATTTTATAGGTCAGCTGTTTTGAACAGGAGATTAAAGCACTTTATCCTGTGGGCGTAGTCCAGTGACCTTGACCTCTAGGACAATTTCAATTCAGTAGAATTTCCCATGGTAACACAAATATAGGGCTTATGAAAGAATGTAAGCCGCATAAATTACTTCTAATGGGTTTCATTGGATTCGGTAAACAGAGAGGACTCTAGCTTGTCTTGCAGGTAAATTGCTTGCATTATATCTTCCGCTAAGAGAATATACTTACACAATGACAGTAGTCACTAACATCTTAAATTGCATTTTCCAACCACCATGTGTGCAGTGGGAATTTCAAATCGGACCTTGCTTAGGTGTATCAGCTGGCGATCATCTTTGGATGGCTCGATTTCTTCTGCACCGAGTTGCGGAAGATTTTGGAGTTGTAGTTAGCTTCGATCCAAAGCCGATGCCTGGCGACTGGAACGGTGCTGGTGCTCACACGAACTTCTCGACCAAGATGATGCGTCATCCCGAGACAGGACTGAAGTGAGTGCACACGTTGAGTTAAAAACAGTAGAACAGGTATTGTTTCCTTTTTATTTCACCCTAGTAAGTAGTACGTATATATATATATATATATATATATATATATATATATATATATATATATATATATATATTATAGAGAAGTCAAGGCGTACGCTGAGTTGTAAAACGTTTATTGTGACGTTTCGATCCAAACTAGGACTCGTTGTCAAACGTGAGTGAATGAGTGTGTAAATGGGACGGCTGGTTCCGCGCGTTTCTAGTGTGTTGCTCGTCTGTCCGTTTCTCGGTTTTTCGCCATCGGTTTTGCCAGGGTGACGTAATGATTATCAACCTCGACGTGTCGGTTGAACGAGTTGATCGAATGGAGGGCTTCGAGGACCAGGCGCTCCCCCTTCTTCTTTGCTCGGGCGACTACCTTTGCGCTATCGATTTTGACCTCGTGACCTGTCTCTGCGCAGTGGTCTTGGGAAGGGAAGATCATCAAAATAGCTGATAATCAGCTGCCATGTGATCTGAAGGAGGTTTAAGTCACTTCCGATCATACGTCGGAAGTTTAAATCCCTGTCAAGTATCCACCCTTCGAAAATAGAATAAATTTAAAAGAAAACGGATTTAATCCCTCGTAAAACAAGTCAGTTGTTCAGATCCCTATTAACACGATTTTATGACCTCTGCCACCTTTGTAAAACAGATGATGAGAATAGGCGTTAGCAAGACCTGTCAGGAAACATTATAGGCTTTTTCGTCACAATGTGATCTCTGTGTAGTTCAGCGGAGCGAATGAGGTCAGTTGTTGATAGAGCAGTAGTGATTTGCTCGAAACAGTTTCATTTATACACAATGTGAATCATCTTACGATATCAACGATCAACTCACCATTTAGAATTATGGAAGCACTACAGTTGTTGCATTCTGTCAGTACACGTTCACCAAGCCCCCGCTGGGACTCGAACCCAAGGTGAGCAATTGTGAGTCGAGCCCCTTCAACGCCAGGCTATCAGGACTGGCTGTCAGTGGTTTATTCATCTTATAAGTCACATAAGATAACGCCTGTCCGATAATGACCTTGAATATTAGCACAGCTTTCTCGGCACAGCGAGCTATTCCTATCACGGATGACTTCTCTGTAGAGGCCCAAGTACAAAGACATTCCCTTACAAACAACCTACAGAGCTTGGTTACTAAATGCAAATGAGTAGTGGAACATTAGATTCTGCATAATCATCCATCCATTCGTCATACAACTTAGGCGAACAATTCATACGGACTAAACAGTGGATTTTCAAACGTGAGTAGAGCGTTGATATTGTATGATTATTTATCTTCTGAGAAATCAAATGTCGTTGACGGAAAATTCTCAATGAACATGTTTGGAAAACAGAGACTAGTGAACAAGCTCATTTTTAGTGATATAATGTCCTACTAATTAAAATGTCATTTACGCAGATTATAGGACAGAACTTCAATTCCCACTGAAAATGTCCAGAAAAGCTCTGGATATAATTTACTTAAGTCAAAGGAAGGAACTTCCGAGAATAATATTGGCAACCGATTTTGGTCAACATTCTCTACGATTTTCATTCGTAAATTTCAACCTCAGTTAGTGTAGATTTTACTAAAAATATAGTGTTCTCGGTTGTCACAGGCTCCAGGCATATTTGAATACAGGCAGACATGTATGCGTCAAAAACATCGTCGGTCGGGTGCTCTACTGAGCCCGGTAAAATGCAGCTGTTTGTTTCCTATACAGTTCAGTTCAGTTCAGTTCAGTTCAGTTCAGTTCAGTTCAGTTCAGTTCAGTTCAGTTCAGTTCAGTTCAGTTCAGTTCAGTTCAGTTCAGTTCAGTTCAGTTCAGTTCAGTTCAGTTCAGTTCAGTTCAGTTCAGTTCAGTTCAGTTCAGTTCAGTTCAGTTCAGTTCAGTTCAGTTCAGTTCAGTTCAGTTCAGTTCAGTTCAGTTCAGTTCAGTTCAGTTCAGTTCAGTTCAGTTCAGTTCAGTTCAGTTCAGTTCAGTTCAGTTCAGTTCAGTTCAGTTCAGTTCAGTTCAGTTCATGTTGGTTCTGTTTTCTTCTCTCCTGTTCCCTTCCGTTCTGCTGAATCAAAGGAACCTAATGGAGATTCACTGGGAGTGGGGGCTCTTTTCACTATTTCTGGGCTGGAGACACTTAGAAGATAGGAGAATGAAGAGTTAGAAAATTTAGGAGGACCACCGTGTCCAATCAAAGGCAACTACAAATGATTTGTGAACGCGACGTCTACACTGCTTGCGAAAACTGCCCATATCTTCCTGAGTCTTTAACTACTAATAAGTAAACCCCACCCAGGAAGTCTACCTCAGTTGGTTAGTATTTTCATACCTTTCTTCTATGCCACGAACATCGCGTGCTAAGTACATCCGCGGACATGTGCAATGCACGCCCAAACCGTAGTTCTGCTGCCAGTTTCAGCGTTTGATTTATTGGTTTATTGTCATTATCTAGTACTCTGTGCACGTAACCTCAGCTGACTGCTGATATAGCGTTCTCACGAGATTTGAGAAATGCCACTAAAAATTCGATGCATTCACTTGTCAGTAGTCCCCGTGTGTCTTTCAGCGGTCACGTTTCTGAGCTGTTCAGCTACTGCAAAATTATAATTCCGAGGTGGGATACTTAATGAAAAAATCTTATATTACTATGAAAAACTATGACAACTTCGAATGCAGTATCTTACTTAACATCATTAGTTTTTTATGAAATGTCCCGATCTGTCTACATTTCCTTTCATCCATACAGAGCGATTGAAGAAGCCGTGGACAAACTGTCTCGAACACATGCGGAACACCTTCTCGTTTACGATCCCAAACAAGGACTGGATAATCGACGTCGACTGACTGGTTTGCACGAAACCAGTAGCATTCACGGTTTCTCGTCCGGTGAGCACTTTTCCTGATGAAAAGCGCCTTTTTTACTATATACTTGGTATGAACGCAGTGCCCAATGCACTATTAAGATCAACCGGGAACCGAACTCTGAGAGTGGGAGTGGAAGGTCACGTAAGGTCCCAATAGCTCGGAGGTGGTCACGAGTCGGGGAATACAGTCCTCCACCAAAGGGACCGATGGTGGCGGGGATTTGAACCCCCGATCTCCGAAAAGGTAATCAAACGCTTTAAACCACATGATCATCCCCGGAAAATCTGGTGAATCTAGTACCGTATTCGGTCATCGAACTAGAGGGAGAAAAGTAGAAACTGGGAGTAAAGGGTGCAGTCAAACGAGCGACTAATTTCGAATCCTCCTGTCTGGGATTTGAATCTTGCAGCCGCAGTCGCTGACCATCTTTCCCCAGTTAGCAGCCCCGAATTGGCCGTGACCTTGTTTCTGGAATTGTGTACCACTACTGTATAACATAAAAGAGTAATAATAATAATAACAGTAACAGTTTCAAAAGCCCTTTGTGCAGTTAGGAGCAACTGATAATCTGACCCACAGACCTAGATTGGATGATCCTATACAACGTTTTAATAGGTCAAACGGGGGGTAAAGAGCCGAACGAAAGAGGATTACACTGTCTTCCAGGAAAGCAGCTGGTGGTGGGGAAGTTTGAACTTCCGGCCTAATCACCGGCCGTGAGCCTGAACTGAGCGAAAACTTAAGATAGGTTGTCTAGTTCGTCTTGATCTACTTTTGGACACGCTTCTTCAACTAACAGATTCATCTTCCGATGAATGAAACAGCCAGTGACGATGTTAATGAATGAATAATTAAACCATCCCTGGTCGGGCACTGTCGTTTGCTAGTTGAATCTTTATTAGGGCTGATGTACATTCTAAAAATACTTCATAATTTGTACCCTTAGTTCACTAGAAATCGGAAAAGACTTTATCCCAGTTGTCGTGGATGCAACAGAGTCGTTGCTGTAATTTGACTAGAAATCCGCTTAGATGAAATTTGAGCTACCTCTGATGTGCACTCTCTTCGTGGAAGCCACTGAGCGTGTAGGTACAAATGCGTTCATTCAGTTTAAAATGACGAAAAGTGATAAAAATTCTAACCTCATCCTGTATATTGCTTTGCAAATGAGGATCATTTCTGGCTTCTACCATCAACTACTTTTCCGTACACACCCTGAAGCCTATTCGAAAGTAGCAAGGTGCCTGACTTCTGTTGTCTACCTCGGCTCTCTTAAAAGAGGGTGGACCACAGTCGACGAAAGATCTTCACATTTTGTTCCCAAAGGTTTGGAATCCCGAATAGATCCCCTCCAAGTAGAAGGGATCGACTTATATCTCCATTTTGGAAAAGGCTCGCTCGAAAACTGCGCTAGCCATAGGGGTACAGACCTTATTTCTAGAGCGTCGAAGATGCTTGCGTATGTCATATAAAACACAGGTTGTGCCATGCGCGTGAAGAGCACGCTGGGATTCTGTTGTGACGCTCGTTCCGTTTACTCCTGGATTTCTAGGTACGACCCACGCAACAAACATCTGCTTGCGGCTCCTCTCGCTGCAACTCGCAATGACAAATCAAAAAACAGCAACCCAGCACTCCAAGGTGATACTATATGTACAGGAATCAACAATGCTGTAGCTAAGGAGAAAATGGAACATTCCCGAATTCGGGTTTCCACTCAGGTTCAAGTCCTGTAGGGTGAATCAGCTGGCCAGATTGGTTACTGAT
This sequence comes from Fasciola hepatica, assembly GCA_948099385.1. Classification (NCBI taxonomy): domain Eukaryota; kingdom Metazoa; phylum Platyhelminthes; class Trematoda; order Plagiorchiida; family Fasciolidae; genus Fasciola; species Fasciola hepatica. The sequence goes on from CANUEZ040000138.1 coordinate 89,560, forward strand.
CATGGACCCGATTTGCGTCGCACTGCAATTAACGAAAGGATTAAGCCTTGTGTGATCTGACGGTTTACTGATTATTGCTTATTTTGTTCGATCAGGCATGCTTGAACTGAACAGCCACTTGTCTAGAAAGTATTTTTGACGATTTCCTGATGGTTAGAATTACTGACGTGCTCGAAGATCCACTTGCGTGTCGTGTTGGTCGTCTAGGTCTGTCTGACTACCGGCGAGGCATCAGATTAGTACCAAGGTTCACCGGCTTGGATTCCCCTACCGGAGGGTTGAATTTGTCCAACGGTAAATCCAGGGCTGTTTATTTCCACCGGTTGTAACAATAGTCGAACTGAGCCGTGATCGTAATTGGTTCTTGTGGCGAATCTATATGTCCTTTCCAAAGGACACCCGTACAACCCATGCAACACATGAATGACTGACCTCTTTATGACACCCTCTTTCTATTTCTGTCCCGCTCGGCGATCTTTTGCGTATATAGAGGACCCTGGACTGAGTGTATTGGCACTTTCACTGTAGGTCGCCCTCCGAGGTGGTTCTTCCGCGACAATCAAATCATGAAGGATGGTTCGTAGCTGCTGTCCCATCAGCGCTTCTTCAGGAGATTGACCGTTCGGAGCTGCACAATTTGAGGTTGTGCGGCACGGGAACATAGGTTTTCGGGGGATTTCCTCCGTCGTCCCTTAGCCTCGTAATCAGAGAAGCGCTCACTTGAAGTTATCAACAAATCGTTCCGCCTGACCGTTCCATTGAGTATGGTATGGCGGGGCAAGCAGTTGTTCAATTTGTGAAGCAAGGTTATATTCACGGAAGAGCGCCGATGCAAACTGGAATTCGTTGTCCGACACAATTGTTTCCAGTAATTCGTGTTGTGTGAATGCGCGATGCAAGCGGGACAGCTTGGTTTCGGAAGACGGTGAGGACACAGGGTAAATTTTAGGCCACTTAGGGTAGGCATCTTTCAACACTGGGTAGTGTGTTTCGTTGATGGATCCAGCGTAGTCAATGTGCACACGGCACCATGGGCCTTTCGGTGCCTCCGGATCGTGCTGAAAATCTGGGATGTTTCATACAATGGAGTCAGCACTGACGGAATCGCTCGTGGGGGTGAGTCCTATTTTCAGCAGTTTTACGGAGAGAACATGCATAAGGAGCAACTGAGCCTACATCGTCGTCTTCAGATTAGTCTCGACAAGGTTCAAAAGTACCATTGCCAAATTTCTTTTGATGCTCGCTTTCTTTACTCCGGAATTTCTAGGTACGGCCGATGCAATATACCTTTGCTCGTAATTTCTATTGCTCGAACCTATAATGAAAAATCAAAAGGCAGCAGCACAACACGGCAAACCAATAGTATAGTTATGATATCTAAAGCAGAAAATGGGACGTTCTCGGACTCGGGTAGCCAGACAGGTTAAAACCTTGACGGGCTGACTGCTCGCCGGACAGTTTTGAACTACTGATTATTAACCTATTTCGGAAGCACAGCACTCAACTGTTTTGTGAGCCTTGGGTGGTCTGACGGCTTAGCGATTACTTACTAGTCCCGGACTAACATACTGGAGCTGGGTTGCGACTTGTTTCGTGATAGGTTCACTGTATGCCTTCTTGACAGTTTCAAATCGATGGGTGATGCAGCGTTCAAATGCTCACCCACCGAAACACGCTGTATCACTGTCATACCTTCCACAGTCCCACGATCACCTTGTTCCTAGACATTCGCACGGCCTTCGCCTCTGTCGACAGGATTCTTCTGTGAGACAGGTTGTCAATAAATCGAGTACCTAAGAGGTATGTATCAATCCTCAAAGAATCATATCGTCATAAATCGGGTTGGGTTAGGGCCTACGACCAGCTCTCTCCGGCCTTTGCCATCTCCAGGGGAGAACCTTTAGTTCGTCATTTACTTTTTTAATTTTTTATTACACATGAAGTGAATTACAGCATAAGGGGTAAACCCCATAATCAAAAGACACTGTAGAAGTGCGTCATGGGAGAACATTCACGTAAGAACCAGTTTATTGGTCCTGATTTCAAAGAAAGAGAGAGAGGTTGTAAGTGGGTAGGAAGAGAGAAAGAGGGGGAGTGTTCCATGGTTAAACGGTCCGCTGGGAGGGGAGAGGAAGACTGAAAGATAGAAGTACGACATCTAATGACAGAAACATGATAAGGATGACTAACTGCCTGGGTGCGTAATGTCGGGGAAAACATTTTTGGAAGAGGATCTATCAAAGCATACTCAGAAGAACAAATTACAACATACTACCAATAGAAGAGGGACATGGAAGCAACCACTCGACGATGGGTTAGTGACTGCAGACTGGAGGTTAAAGAAGGGTCGTCGATCAGCCTGATAGCCTTTTGTTGAACCCAATCAAGAAGAGAAAGAGAGGTAGACGAAACCCCACCACACATGTGACTGCAGTATTCAAATTCGGGGTGGATTTGAGCTTTGTAGAGCAGAAGAAGATGAACTGGTGTGAAGAAGCGTCTAGAATGAAATAGAAAATCAATTTTGCGCGCATCACGAGAGACGAGTTGAGATATGAAAGCAAATCAGTATACAGAAGAAGTTATGGGTAAGCCAAGGACAGAGATAGAATCTGCGCAATGCAGTACAGTAGAATCAAAGGACATATGGGGAGAATGAATGATGTTTCACAAAGACTGAAAGGAGAGATGTTTTTGGAAGCATTGAATGCAACATGGTTGTGGATTCCCAGAAGGAGATGTTTTTGAGGTCGGAGTCTAAAGATACACTGTTTGCATTGCGGTCGTGATCGACTTTAGTGTTGACATAGTGGGTAGTGGGGTATGAAAAGGAAGAATGGAGGGTGGTGTCATTGGCAAACGAATCGGTTGGGTTAGAATAAGTGAATGGAAGATCACTAGTAAATGGAAGAAATAGGATGGGAGCATGTGCCGACCCTTGGATAACGTCAGCATTCACAGGAAATGACTGGGACAGAATCCCATCAACCAGGATGAAGATGGTTTGTTTACTGAGAAAACTTGATGTTTGCAATACGAGAGCCTTTAATGGGGGCTCGAACATGGGTAGTTTTGCTAGAAGATCTTCACGTCAAAGGCTTTAGAGATGTCAAGTGAGACCATGTGTGTTTCTCCGTGGCTGGTGAGTGCAACCGACCAGGAGTGTGAGATGAGTTGGTCAGAGATGGCAGTTTCGAATACTTTCGAAATAATAGGTTTGAGGGATATTGGATGGTGATTATTCAGGTCAGAAAGATCACCACGTTTTGGAATGGGAACAATCACGGCGTGTTTCCAGGGAATCGCAAAAGTAGAAAGTTGGCGAGTTGGAGAGAGAGAGTGGAGAGAGAGCAGAGACGACGTAAGAGAAATGCCATTTCAGGAGCACAGTGTTTAAGGTTGATGGGTGGTATACGGTTCGAACTATGTGGTTCGTTTACGTCCATAGAGTGCATTGTTTGGTTGATCATTTTAGTGCTAATTTGAGGAAGAAACTGAGGGTGCGAAGGATGAGAGGAAACCGGAGGAGTGTGATAAGAAGGTAAGGTAGATTTGGAGGAAACCTGGAAGCAAAATTGTTGGCTTTCTCGTGTGGTTCACGAATAAGATCACCGGAGGAATTACAGATTAGAGGGAAACTGGAAAGGCGAAATTCGCGGGAGACTGATTGGGCTAGAAACCAAAATCTTTGGTCACCCGTGGTAGAAGAGACTAAGAGTTCTTTGGCCCTGTTTATGTTTGTCGAGCTTCTATTTCTAGCTTTCACGAAGCAGTGGTGGGTGCAGGGATTGGGCGAGTGGTGGAATATTGAAAGTTCCAAGCGTACGACCGTATGCGTGAGTGGACTCCTCGGGGGATTCAGGCTCGCCGGGAAGTATGTAGTAAAGGGTTTCATTTCTTGAAAAACGATGTTAGTGAGCTTAGAAATGGAAGCGGAAAAGTCCAAAATAAAGCAACAGTTGCTCCAAGAAATAGAAGCCAAGAAATTGCTAAAGCCGTTTCAGTTGGCTTAACAGTAACACCAAGATGCGTGTCTCGATGTGGGTGGAAAATCGGGGCGAGTAAAACTGATGGAACAGGAAACAACACAGTGGTCATATGAGCCAAGTGGGAGAAGGGCAGAGATGCCTGAGAAGAGAGAAAGAACAGAAGTGGGAATAAGATCAGGGGTATAAGTAAGGTCGCCAGCTCGAGCGTGGATCCGTGTGGAGAGTTCAGCTGGTTTTTACAAATTGTTGACCGCGATGAAGTGTTCGGCTTCGCTTCCTAGAGCCGAAGTGTCCGATAAGTCAGTCAACCAATCTGAAATTCACGGACGGAAAAGTCAAGATTTTGTGGTCTGGATGTGGCGACGGACTGCCGGACAAGGACACAGACCCCAGCGTTGAGTCAAAAAGATGAATAAAAGGTATAGTTTAGGGGAACTGGAAGTGAGTGTTATCTGATGAGGTAGAGATTTGAATTTCGGTCGAAAATAACGCGAGAGGAGTAGATTGGAAAAACTGGAGTACAGAATCAATATTATGGTTCAGTCCGCGAATGTTGATGAGGGTGATATGTTCGCGCGTGTTTTTGAGTGAGCAGAGCGAGCTAGAGAGCGGATACGTGAGTGGTTGTGTGCTGTCATGATTAATGATGTGAAAGAAACCGGCGACCATGATCCTGAGAATTAAAGTGGTAAACCATGTAAGGCCTCAATAGATCAGGCTTGGGGGTGAGCCGAAAGACAGCAGAACAGTCTACCACATTTCGTTTTTACTTCAGAGGATGTTTTTACGGAATGCCTCGTCTGGTCTTCTGAAACATAAAATAAAACTCCAATAGAAAACGGAGTTTTTGTCTTCGAATATACCGACGGCATCACCTTGCTGAATAATAATGCACAGGCAATACGACGTCTTTTGGACCTCTGTCGGTTTTGGCATATGCGGTATACGGTATGCGCTGAGCACCTTCTGATTGTAAATTACTTTATCGAGACATGCAATAGCCGTTGTCTGTTGTAACCCGTTGTAGTGGGAAGTTATAACTAGTCAATAACTTTCAGTGTACCGGGAGCTCAATTGCAGCTAGTGCGAATATCGGACGCCATACTGACTTTCGCAAACTTGCTTTACTTGGGTCACCGACACGGCATTCGTTTCTCGTTTGAGAGATTGTTCTCTAATGCCACAGTGTGCAGTGTTCTGTTCTACAGCTGAGAATCTTGAGCACCACTTGCCGAAGACGCTCGGCAACTTTCCATATTTAACTAGCGGTATCTCCGGCTCATTAATTGCTTTTCGTAGGAACACTGTGAGTAACGATGAGACTCATCGTCGTGTACTGGGTGTGGATGGCCGCCCTCTGACAGAAGTAGTCACTCTGCACCATCTCCAGTGGCTTGAACACGTCTTGTACATATCTACCCGTAGTCTACAATTTCTTGCTCTATTTGTGCTTCCTGGTTTTGACTAGAAGAGCCGATGTGGTGAAGACGCTGATATCAGCCCTGGTCTCAATTGGTGTGACTTCGAGATTGGGGCGCAAAGGGCGAGAATTGTCGTTAATTAGAGAAGACAGTGGGGTAGAACAACTCAAAACCGAAGCCCGTGGTAGGTGTACAGTGCCTAGGGAACTCTCGGGACTCATACATACTGAACGAAACCTTCAAAAGACTAAGGAAAGCATCCGGTCAAATTGCAAAAACAGTTCTTCATTTTTACACTTTCTTCTCCTTGTTATCCATTTCTGTGTTTTTGATGTTGGTACCATGCTTAAATCCAGGTGCGGTGTATAATAATAATAATAATAATAATAATAATAATAATAATAATAATAATGTTATTAACACAAATTTAGAAAATTGGAGATTTCAGCTGACTCTCATCTCTTCATCTGTGTTCTTTTACCTAAAAAGGGGTGGCCAATCGCGGAAGTAGTATACGTATACCCCGTCAGGTTGCTGAGGATGGATACGGTTACCTGGAAGATCGCAGACCATCGGCCAATTGTGACCCATATCAGGTTATCCGCATGCTCGTTCAGACCACCTGTCTCTGAGGCGGACACAGAGCGTTGAAACAGCGGTTTCTGACCACCGTGTGATTTGCTTGCATGAGTTAAATAACTACCGCTAAGACTACTATTACTACTACTACATCATCATCGTCATCTAACTTACCGCCGTCATCAACGGACGAACGATCGTCAATCAGAGAGATTTCATGATAAACAGTTTCCCATGTTTTGATCTAACCAAAACGACCGAGGTTCTACGATTTCAATCCATATATATCCCCAAGATCCCCATGTCCTTCGTTCTTCTGATTGCCTTACCTATTCTCTCCATGTGATACTCTCAGGCTTTATTTTCCATGTTGCTGCACACACAGCAATGAAGAGTTATGTTGTGTCGTCGCCTGTACGTCCAATCCTTTATTTTCAAATGTTTGTTATTTTTCCCCGCCAGTCGGCTTTGGCTGTCACAGTGAAAGAGGTTCCAATGAATTATTTATCATCTTCACGCATTTGGTTAGTTAGACTATCAGTCTATGAGGAGTCCGCGCTAGCATGACGTGGCCTGTGTTCGTGTTTGTGTGCCTGTGCGTTGATGCAAATTCACTTTCTTACTATGTGATTGGCGAGCACAACAACAGTAGCACTTTCTGTGTAATGGTGATCCAACTGACAAAAGTAATACTTTTTATAGCTTCATACTTTACGCAAATCGAATGAATAAACCATTTCGTTCTAAACGATCTTGTTCTAGCTGGTATTGAATTTTCTCCCATCTGTTCAGCCAGAAGGTCACAGATACAGAGTGCGTCGGCGAATGTTTATTCTCGTGTAGCAAGTAGGCGTCAAGGTACCACTTATGATCGCTCGATTGCGCACTGAGTTCAACAGCGCCTGTTCATATAAATCTGGAAACTGAGAAAAGGAGCACCCGCGCAAGGGAATCGGTCATGTTCTTGAGTCGGATCAACACCCCGCTAAACTGTGAGATATGTATTTGTTTTGAATTCTGCATCTGAGGTTTCTAGAGATCTAGGGATGCATGAAGCAAATCCAAAAATCTCCAGCCGTTTTACCTTTGTCACCTGATAATGAATGAAAACCAGGGAAAAGGAATTTGAAAACAGAAGTAGAAACACTGATTGGGCAAAGTATCTTGGATCAATTCACCGCGCCCCTAGAAAAGGCACACTGCACTTGAATTGAATATTTTGTTAGCAAAAAAAACGACCGGATTGTTAAGAAACAATCAACATCACACGCGTGCACACACACGACAATGATCTAAGTTCTTTATGACGATCAAGGTTGGAGGACCATATAGAAAGTCTCCGAATGCCTCGGTATGGTCGGGGTTGGTATCTCAGGCTCCGAGATGGCTACCTGTCCTGAACGCCTCTTGAAATGCTCCCAGGTGGCCGTGCGTCTAACACAGCCTTTTGTTGAGGAAGTCCTACTCACTGCCTTCTCGTGGCGGAGATGATCCCACTAAAGTGAGAGGACGAAAGCGAATGCCCGGTGCTCTCCACCGGGTTGACTAATGTTCTTTCTCGGGGAGATGGCTAAACCCTGATTCCAAACCAACTGTGGATGGCACATGAAGGCGTACAACGGTATGCTCACCGGCATCTGTGACGGAGAGGAGCACCGGGCACCCGGGATGTTTGGCCTCATCCAAAGGACGTATGAACTGAGCGGTCAGTCATCGGCCCCTAGTGGGTGACGGACCCCATGTTTTGTCCCGTTGCCTTGCGGGTTAAGCTTTGGATAGCCAAAGGCTCCGGTTGTGCATCCCTAAGAAAAAAACCCGCTTTGGCTTGGACTACCTGGCAGTATCGCACCTATAAACAAATCATGGACCCGCACTATCTACCTCCTCCTCCCCGATTGTAGCACGCTCAGTTTGGGACAGCCTGAAACCAGACAGTTTTGATGTTTATATATATATATATATATATATATATATATATATATATATACCATATGGGAAAGTACACGGATGTCCAAGGCATGGCTTGAGAGCGTTATCAAATTAGATCGATAAGCTGGAAATGCGTTCTCGTTTAAATCACAGGAAAACTGATAATTGTTGGCATGGACGGATGGAAGGGAAGAAATGTTCCTACCCAAACCTCCTTAAGTGCTGATCAACTCTTTTGAATAAGCAGTGAATTAAAGTGAATTCTCGGATGAGAAACGGCATCGAATAAAGCAATATCCTGACACATAGAAAACAATAAGGTATTTTTGACTATGTTATGTTGTTGTTGTTGTGAGCCATGCTAGCCAAGCTTGTCAATGAATTATTTCTCCCCTAAGAACTATGATATGACACCAGAACTACGAAAGAGAACAAACTCCTTTACAGAACGGTGAAATGTCAAAACACGGTGTGCACAGGGTGTCACGTGCATTTCCAGTGCAGCTGAGGAGCAGCAAAAAAACGTTATGTGTTGTTCCACAAATAATATATCAGTCTGAAATATCACGTATTGGCCAGTGATGGTTAGGTGATTTAGAGGGCTTGGATACCACCTCGGAAGTCAGATATTCGAATCCCCGTTATCATCGGTTACTATTTTGGTAGACGCTAATCCACTTTCGTCCGGCTCGATATCACACCCGACCCATTGGGACCTTGTGTGGTTCTCTGCCACTCCAAGTCTTAGGGTATGATTACTGATTATCCCTAATAGTGCGATGAGCTTTTGCGACTTAGGAGTATATACCCCTTCCACTACACTCTTGAGCAAGCATGTAATTAAAAAAGCTGATCGACCATATTTCAAACCCTTTCCAAATGGTCCCAGCTATAACTGCATAGTGTAAGCGTGCTTGAATTTTGTGGGCACATGCCTCAACAACCAGAAATGCCGAATTTACCTGACTTGTTCGGTATTTATGAAATCGGTAAGCTTCTGTTTTACCGAATATGACGCTTCAGTAGACAATGACCATGACCTGTCATTATTCTCGAAAAAAGCTGCTATTCAGTTTTCACTCCATGAGAAAAAAAAGAATGGCTTTTACCGTAAACAGCACTCGCATTTAGTAACCCAGTACTAGCCTTCGGCTCGCTCATAGCTAAAGAAAGTTCTGAACTTTTTGTGTATTGCAGCACGATGTTTAGCTGTGAGTCTTTGGCAAATAAAGTAAACGCGTTCTGTATAATGTTTATATGTTTGGCATACCCCTTCTGCTTTACTTGGGGAACTCCAAAAATACCGGTTCACATCCTCCGCTAAACGTCCTCAGAAGCGTTAACCGCATGGATTTCTTTTGCGTCACAACCCGCTTCAGCATCATGAACGGAATGAATACAGCTGAATACAATCTCGGATCAGTCATCATCTAAAATCCCAGACTGACGTGACTCGAATTCAGAATGATAGGCTATCGGTACTTTGCCATGAGACGTCATTGCTTCGTTCGACTGTTATCGCCTGCCTAAGCTGGGCAGCCCCCAGCCCAAACGATGCTGCCCCGTCCACGTTCCGCTTGCTCCATTGGGTGCATGGGGCTAAGGACTGAATCCGAAAAGTGGATCGATAAAAATGCACCAGTGACGACGTGACAAAACGTATGCAACAATCAGGTCTCACGTGACAGACCAGTAGAAGTTTCTTAACGGGTGCTTCGGTCACGTTCCCGTGCTGGGTTAACGCCCCACTACCTTGTGGGTGAGACTTTTGAGTCAAAGGCTCCGGTTAGGGTTTCCAGAGAAAACCTTCTTCTGCAGTATGGGCAGTCGCAAAGTCTGATTTGCTCAGAAACCTCCAGCATCTTTCCTGTAAAGGGCCTTACGAACTTCCCTCCCTTCGTAAACTCCAGATCGATACAAAAGGCCGCGGGCTGATACTGGCTCTGAAGAAAGTAGTAGTTCAAGAGTTAGGCAAAAATCCAAAGCACTTCTAAGGCCTATATGTTTATTTTATTCGGCTGAGTCCAAAGTTTGCTCGTCGTACTAGATTCGGCAACAGGCCGTCCTCGCTAGAACTCCTGAAACTTTTAAAGTGATGTTTGCTGTGTCTCCGAAACTCGCGCACAAGAGCACACTTTTGTGATCACTCTTTGCACTCTACGTACAAGCTCAGTCTCACGCTAATCTGTTCGCATGTCGGGTGATTCGGTATCTAGTGCTCGTGGTCAGACTGGCATTGGGATTTCTGTGAACATGGAAGCTGAGCACACAGCACTTGACTGGATTTCAGTCAACAGTGGTTTGTGTGCAATTCGCTTGGGCGGTTCTGTACGTGTCAACAGCAACAGGCTGAAGTGTGGATGCCTGTTTGGCGTGTCTGTGTATGCGACCAAAGACTGCAACTTCTCTGAGACCAAGGATGAATTCTACCAGGATTTGTCTCACCTGCTTCGAAGCATGCTTTCAAAGGACGTGGTGGTCATTGCTGGGGGTTACCGCCCAAGTTGACCGTTTGGGAGATTCCGAAAGGCACATCGGAGGCCCATTTACTATTATGACTAAACGCACTGATAACGGCGATCATCTCAGCCAGCTGTGCTTCAACCACGGATTGTTGCTGGCAAGTACGAACTTCTCCCATAGGAAGCGGCGTATTATGACATGGATTCCTCCTGCGTCATCGCAATGTTAGACTCAGATTGACCATACTGTCATTGGTCGCTGCTGGCGTGGATCAGCTGAAGATTGTCGCTCACTCTGGTCTTCGTCTGTGGAATCTGACCACCTCTTAACACGAGCTCCCATATGGTACCTTCAAAGCCACTCATCTAGACGATAACCAAAGATCCTTTTGACGGGCTGAGCTGTCAATGTAGCTGGATTTCCAGGACCCAGATGAGCTCTGGCAACAGATCAGAGGAGCCCTGTATTCTGCTCCCAGTATCACACAAGGCTTCCGTTCGAGTAGGTCTAACAGACGATGAATATCTTCGAAATCATTTGCTCTGCTGGACGCTCGCATATCCATCACTCCGGATGTCACATTCAATGAAGTCCTCAACTCTTTGAGAAACCAACGGACTAGGAGCTCGAGAAATGACCGCGGTCAGAGGTGGATTACGAAAGGTAGGGAAATGGAGGAGGCTGCGTCTATTAACAGTGCTGGCAACCGTTATTCTTTATTAGTCGTACCGGTTCACTGAAGCTTGGTGTAAATGAGTTAATCAAGGAAGCCTGAGGCTCACCGGTTCACTCTCAGGGACGTCATCTGGGCACTCTGCGAACTTTTTAAGGGACCGTTCAGTAGGCCTGCTTCTACAGTGGACCATCTCAATACACCTGAAACAGAAACGGTGAAGGTAGATTTCACTTCTCCATCAGAAATAGAGGCTATGCAGGAGATAGTTTACTCGAAAAGGTAAAAACCACTGGATCGGATGGTTTATCTCCATCTTTCTCCAAGAATGGAGGCAAAGCCTGTGCTTCAGTAAACAAAATTCCGGGTAATCTGGGATAGTAAGGAGATTCCCAGGGAATGGTGTGATTTGGTGATCGCTCCGTTTTACAGGAAAGCGGACGGGTTCTCTTATGAAAACCACACAGGAATTGGCTTGGTAAGTATTGCATCCAAAATGCTCACGGGGCTTATTCTCCACGGACTACCCGTGAAATGTGTACGCATGAGAATGAAGCCGGTTTCAGCCTTGTTAGAGCTTGTATCAACCACATTTTAATCTTTGAAAAGTCTTAGAGCACGGGCATATCTTCCATAGGCTCACTGCCTGTCTTTGTTGATTTGAAAGCGGCTTTTGACTCGGTCGACGGCACAGTTCTCTGGCACCGCCTATCACTGAAAGGTCTGCCAGAGAAATGGATCTCTACTTTCCAGTGCTTATGTGCAAACAGCCGAGTTCGTGCTTGCGACGACCTATTATGTTATTCTTCTAAGTGAAGATCCAGATAAGTTGCAAGGTTTTCTGGGATTGTCTAAACAGCAATTTAGCAACTTTCTGGATGCGTTGTGCACCTTCAAAGTGTAAAATGCTGCTGTAGAACTAGGTTGGCTTTCCGTCAAACCTTGTGTTGGAAGGGAATGCTCTGGCTGAAGTGGATAAGTTTTGTTACCCGAGCAGCTACAATTCATCAGATGAACAGATATCGGATGAATCGCCATCGCGTATACGGAAGGTGTGTTTGTTTTCTGTAAACCTCAGCCATTTGTGGTGTCGGTATGACATCCGACTGCCTGTCAAGGGTCTTTAGGGTTTAGAAACGTAGGTGCCAAGAATAGAAGAAAGATGAAGACTGTTGGTGTCTGAGCATCGGTTTCTCCGTAGTATCACCCAGATTTGATTGGAACACCGTGTCAGAAATGCTGAGGTTAGACGGTAGGTGTTGGGGGTCAGTTGTCATTCACCGAAACAAGTACCAAATGTAAACAGAATAAGGTAAGTGGAACACGTATTGTGAATTTCCACAGATAAACTTCCTCGGCGTGCGCTATTCTCTGAGGCAGGTAGTGGTTGGAACGTAGGTCGAGCTGTTCAGTCCATGACATGGCAAAAATGTGTAAAACCCTTGACGAGTGAACTTGGTCAATTTGGGTGTGTTAGACTTCCGGGTTGGGGTTCGCGTGACCCGCCTACCAGATGGTTGGAGACATCAAGTGATACGGCTAGGTCTCATGGCCAGTGGTGTATCTGCATACAAACTCCATCTTTGCCTTCGTGATCTCCACATCTTGCTTTGATTTCTGCTCTTCATCACTTTATTCTTTCGCTCTTTTTACTTTTTCATCAACAATGCTGAAAGGTAGCAACCGAAACCAGAGCACAGAAGTGCGAGGTTAATGGCTGAATGAACTGCTACGAGTGGCAAGAACTTCTAACAATGCCGAGTGGCCAAGCCCAGCAGCCATACAAGGCACGGGAATGAATCGTAATTTGAATCGGTACAATCGGATGACCGGACAAGAATCGACATTTGCTTTTTAGCTTATATCAGAACGGATTAAATAACACAAACTGCGTCCAGGCGGAAACCTCTCCCTTCTGTCCTCGAAAACCACTTGGGTTTTCATAGAATGTAAACTGGTTAATAGTTTTCAGTGAAAATTGGTGAAACCTTGCGAAATGTATCGTCAGAAAAAGTGGACAAGGTTCAGCTAATTGCCATGAAAAACAATAAAGCTATTTGTTTTTACTGCGAGCCAGTGTCCTCTTGGACACTGTTATCATTCTAGTGTTAACATGAATAATCTCGTGAAAGTCTTGAGTTTGGTAGGTAGGAAAATCTAGAAACGCTTCAGCTCGGCCAACCTGAATATGAAACAGTTGTTCAGTACACCACTGAAGTACGGGGTATACAGGTTCACCTGTCGTTTACGCAAGCCCGATGATTAGCTGCGCTACACTTCGTTGTGTTCTGATTCAATATCAATTTGGAATTATTCTCATTATCAGTCGATTTCTCCTCGAATTTTCTACCAAAAGGAAACCTTCGTTTTGATAAGAGATACACTATTTTTCACTTCATCAACCATAAATCGATTTCATGCAAGTGGGCAAAAATTGTACTGAACAAAGAAACACAATCGTGCTGGTTATCGGACTGATCATGATCACAAAACACCAAAGCAGATGACGGTTCATGCATTGGTCAGCACCAACATTCGGTCCGTTTTTGGAAAGATGTCTTTCGTAACCAGTGTTATGAACTCTGTTATCCACAAGAGAATCTGTGTAGTTTGTGTCCAATATCCTTAGTTAAGTGGACTTACGGAAGTCGAGTTCGTTCTCCTTGAGAACTTTTAGTGTTTTCGTCAAGATGGGAAACACTACAGCAAGAGAACAGGTGACAGTGTGATTACTTAAATCTATTCCGAGTGGTCTGGCAAGTCTAAATCTATAGTTTCTTCCTGTTACAATGTTATTGACTGCGTCATTATTAGACATCTTCCTAAATTTATCTTTTTCTAAGCATGGTAATCAGTAACCTGTGTACAGCTCTCCTCTGCCCCCAGAGAGATATAAAGCAGTTTTTGGCACTTTTACACTCGCTTTTGTTCCACTACTTTCTGGCTGTGTGGGCGTTGCAGTCGGAGAATTTATTAGTCCGCTTCTATATTCCCTACTCGAGTTGGATTTTAGCGATCTGTTTTATATCCATCAAGGGTAACGTTATTTTGAACAGGATACCATCCCGAACTTTTCCATTTAAAACTGAAAGCTCTTATTTCAACGAGGGATCCAGCTCTTATTACCGTCAGACCCATATTTTAATCCTCTTGTGCTTACTGTTCATTTATCAAGACTAAACATTTAAAGGTAACTATCAGAAGTTGGGCACTTTTCGACACTGTTCTTCCTAGAAGATCCTTCTTCACTGTGTTTGTGGTTCCCGTTTGAATACTTCCTTGAATTCCTACAGTTGTTCACTACGACAAAGGATGTTATGTTGTCCTAATACAACGTTATTTTTTCAAGTGCACTAGGATAGGTTCTCCGCTGTTAAAATCCCTGAGGAGGCAAAGATAACACGCCTGCAAGCTTCATAACTAGGCTTCTGTGAAACGCCACAAAAAGCTGATCCACCAGGAGATACAGTGGTTAGACAAGTGGTTCGCCAGTCAATTTCTAAGTACGGTAAACAGTAAAATTCTTTGGTAGGGAATTAAGCCTCTATGCGGTCAGCGGGTCCGATCAAGCAACTCGAATATAGATACCGGTAATCCGAATACTGCCTTTACTCACCCATCCACGGACATCCTACGATCCTATACGCTTGCCGTTTCTTTTGAAGTTAAAACTTTTCCATCAGAAGAAGTCTTTTGGTTTCTAAGACCCTCAAAAACTGTTTCTGCTGTTGGCTGTCGATGAAATTTGGAGCAACTCCGCTAATGGAAACAATAACTTCACCTCCTAGCAAACCCGTTGATGCCGGTACTGTTTCCGCCTTCTGGAAGGCCGAAACAGTTGTGCCTACTCACAAATAGCCATCAGTTCCTCTGCACTTAAGTTGACCAAGCGCGTTATCCCTAGCCGATTGCGTCCCTCTTTTGCTGCTCCGAGTGGCTTCTATCAATCCGCATACAAGCGCAACAAGTGTGCCCTGAAAGCAGTTGCTTCAGTTTGCCTTTTCATTTCTAAAAGCCTGAGTAGTTCTACGAAACCAATTCCTTGTGTCTTTGTCGATCATTCCTCTGCTTCCGATTCGGTTCCCCGTCCTCTCGGAAAGTTAGAGTCTTTTGGCTGTCCAGCTTGTCTGTTTTCGTGAGTAAAGGACTACTTTCCCGACAGAACCTAGCACACCGTAGTTGGTAACACTTTGTCTAATCCCTTAATGAATAGCTCTGGTGTTCCTCGGGGTGCTGTTCTTCCCAGTGATATTTTCACTACGTTTATTAGCGGCTTACCCACGGTTCATCCTGCCCAACTTTTCAAGTATGCCAAAGATGTGGTGATTTGTCATTATCTCTGATCAACCCAACTTCACCTCTTTTCCTGAGAAGCTTTGTAATACAAAGGACTTTTCGTCTTTTTCTGGCCTACTTCTCAGCACCTCCAAAAGTTTCGAATGCATATTCATCCTTTCTTAATTTCCGTATCCCAATGATTGGTCGGTCAGTAAATCTGTCTTTGTTTCCAGAACTAACTCCGTCAAGTGCTTAGGTGGTACTATGAACCTAAATTTACGGTGGACTACCCACTTTATGCAAGGTGTAAAGAAATTGCGACAATTCTCGTTTCAGTTACGCAGACTACGGCATTTTAGTGTCAAACAACCTGTCATCATTTCCTTTGTCCACCAATGTTTTCTAACAATCTTACTTAACCTCTCCTTTGTAATCTTTCCTGGTCTACTTGGAAGGATTTTCACTCACTGCACCTTGGTTTGGTTATCACCAGTATTGTTATTTTTGATTCTCATTACCCCTCTCATTAGCAAAATACGCGACCTACACATTTCTGCCTGTGAAAAACTCTCTGTGAAGTTTCTTGCAGACCCCACTCATTCTGTTTACCATGACCTGTCTTTTGGCCGTCCACATTCTTCCGCACTTTCCGAGCTGATACTCATCCCGTACCGCATAAATGTGTATCGCCACTTTACAATGCCTTATTTAGCATGTGTTCTTGTTAGCAAGGTGGATGTCGCAGAGCTACTTCTTATCATCCTCGGTGGTTAAACCTGATGTCCGTTTTTCTCCTCTTTTTGAGATTTTTCCTACTTGACAGTTATCATTTCAGCTCCATTTTATTGCTGAAATATGAGTTTTTACGTTAGAGAAGTCCTCAGTACAAAACAATACAATACAATTGGCGATTGCTTCGTAGCCAATGAAGTTTACTTCGCTACTGCAGCCTAGGGTACAACGACCAAACTTTTCCGAAACACCCATACCGCTCAAGGACACAGTTGTTCACGTGGCTCACACAAGGCTACCAGGTCTCGTGACTGGGATCAAAAACGTTGGGCAGTATGTTTGTTCCCGAGAGATTTGGTTACTGCACCCTAAGGGGCGAAATCTTAACGATTGTTAGGCGGTAGCGACCCATCGCTAATGACGACTAAGCGGTAGCAAAACTTCCGTTTTCACAAAACTGTCGGTCATAGCTATCCCTAATTTCATTTTAAACTAAATAGCTATCGTTCAAGTAGCATTTGAACTGTGCACGTTAGCACACGCTTCCTTGTTGTTCTCTGGATTAGCCCACAAACCAACAGCGATCACAGTTGTGATTCCACAGTGGTCTCTTCAGCTGAAATCACCCATTCACACTACTGACGGTCCGGACGAGATCATAGTCCCAAATGTAATAACACCATCATCAAATACTCCTCTGGTCACTCATCCAATAGGGTACAAACACCCCGTTGGTATATTTGACACGATGAACTCATTATGAGGGAGAACAATAAGCAAAAATCCTGAGACTCGGAGTGAGGAACTGCATGACTCTTTGCTCAAGCAAGCCTGCTAACGCATGGAGTGACATCGCCGTCCTGCCTATCATCAAAACTGACCGACAAAGGCTAAGTTCAAATCGCTCATCAATGACACGATAATCATAGACTTCAATAACTCAAACAAACAACATCTGATGTAAAAACTGATAGGAAAATTCAACCCTTTCCTCAAGTCGGAAGAATAGTAATCCTTTCTGTTAATCCATTACGTGAAACTGATTATCACATCCTGCTAACTAATTCATCTTGTTCATGTTTCCATATGATGATATGATAGCTAATTCTTAAGAAAAAGGCTTAGTAGGGACAGCAGATTGACCATCATCCTCGTGATTGTATCACCAGTTGTTTGCCTGATCGTTCAGTAGCATAAATAAACCCACGGATTCGTTTAGTCATGTGATTTTTGTTATCTTTTCTGATTGACAACGCGTGCGTGTATGGGCATAAAAAATAATTTTTGTCCGTGTCCTAGTTGAGTTTTCCCATGCAAACGAAGGCTGGTTCGGGCAATTGTTGGCGAAAACAGTGTGTGATCTAGTCAGAGCAAACCATAAAAATTTCTTTTTCTTCTTACATCGATCGAACACTTTCATGTTGAACAAGATCACGCCAGACGTTATTAGGTGTATAAAGGATTGGAAACCCACTACGTAGTGAGACTTTGGCTAAAGTCACGATTCCAGGGCTAATACGGATTGCAATATTCAGAGAGGATTATTAAGTACTACAAATGACTATTCTGCCATGCGAAGTATTGAGCAGCTAGTCCTGTTTTTCCAGGGTCGTGTGTTACATGACCACGCCTGGAGTTCGACAGGTTGCCACAATCTTGAAAGAAAAACCAGTGTCTCAAGACCATTCTCCTGTATTTTTACACCTTCAGAACAGCAGAACAGTACTCTACTTGTGTTTGTTTAAGTAGCAAAACACCATCTATAGGTGTACGTTATCTGCATTATCATGGAATGAACAAAATGACGAGCACTACTTTCTGCTGAAACATTAGGTCTCCCAACTTAGTTACAATTTACGTAAAGAAGATGGGGCTTGTGAGATGCAGGTTTTTTCTGTAGGCAACGCAAAGCGTGATACAGTGGAAAAGATAAACAGTAGAAAAATGAGGATGAGAAATGTTTGTTACAGACAAGTCAACAGTTCATATGGGACTGTGTGGTTGTTGGAACATTGTCAGTTCGCATCAGTGTTTAGCAACTGCAGTTATATTTTAGCATTCGGAGTAGGTTCAGTTGCCGTTGACGTAGTGCCCCGGTCAATCGAATGTAGTTACATCCCCAAAAGAAGACGAATTAAATAATCGGATGACGTTCAGCGCTGTTATCTTGTGTAGGATCTGACCCTGATCGTGTCACGTAACTGTGATTCAAACGCCCAATATCTTCATCCCGCGGTTACGTAACTTACATTGTGTTTGACTCACGTAGGTCACTCCCAATCTACGAATTTGAATTCGTCTACTGACCCTTCAAATAACAATTCTGATATCAGCTAGGTGAAACTATCGACGGCTGATTCAAGTCATCATTTGAACAACCAACTACCGTCGTTACCGTTAGCTCGAAGGTACAATTCGGGTCATTGTGTCTTGGTGCAGCTGCAATCATCTGTCAGACGACTACAAGTTTTCTGTGTCCTTTTACAAATGCCTCAGGATGAGCGTCCGTATTGGAAACCGCTTCATTGTATTGCCAATCTCGTCTTACATAATAACCTGCGCTGTTCTGTCAAGAAGTGTCCAGATCGGACCACGTTTATAGTTCTCCTAAATGCAGAGGGCTGATGACGCGAGTTGGTATATGTCTTACAACACATTTTCCGCCACCAATTCCTCAAGTCAAATCAAGAGTACCGTTTATGCACCCCGTGGTGAATATTCAGCTGCTACGTAACCTCTACACTGCAAAAGTCAGCAACTATAAAAAAAACCGCAATAGAAGCAAAACGTATGTTCAACAGAGTGAGTTAGGAAAGTCGGTGCTGACGGTATTTGGGTTGACGAGAAAACGGGTGAAGTGGGATTAATATGTTCTGCTGCGAGTAAACAGGTGTTAATATTGAGATCGAGTGGCGGCTGTTGATATGCAAGTGCTAAGATCGGATGGAGGGGATTCGGGTGTCGTCTTCTTAGATCTTACTGGAGAAAGATAGATACGTCTCGTGATTTTGGGTTAAGATAGAGTGAATCAGCAAGTCGTAACTAATGCCACGATGTCGAAAAATTATTTAGGAGACTGGATGACAATTTTAAAATCCTTCGCAAGCAGTCCGGAGTATGTGACGGGGGAAGCACAGAGTCAATGCGGAGGGATGCAAGGAAAAACGAAGCGTCTCAATAAATGAAAAGGGATAGAAAAAGACCGGAGTCTTATCAAGTAAGAGGTAAATCGTCGAACTTTCGAGAAGACAGCTGTGAGATCATCTGTCCAGGTAAGGTCACGGCTGATGGTTACATCGAGGCACTTTATGAACGATACTCCTTGAGACTGTTCACTGTTGATGACTATGTCTGGACTGGAGTGTTGATGGGTATCATGGAGACAGAACAGAATATCAGAGCACTACGGGATTCATCCCTAGATTTTGACCGGAAGACCAGGTGAATAGCTCGGTTCCTTTTTGCTGTAAAAGGGGAGCTGTTAGAATTGGGCTTTCCAAAATCACATCATCCGCGTGTCCAATAAGGTGATAATTGTCATAAACGGACACAGGTGATATGTAAGCAGAAAACAAAAACGGTGATTTAATGGTGCCCTGTAGAACACCTTATATAGGGGGAAGCATGGAAGAAGTTTGACCACGGTATCGTGCAAATCGTTGTCGATTGAAAAAGTAGTTAGACGAAAGACTAACGTTGGAGGTACTGAAGCCCAACTCAGCAGTCACACGGAGTAACTTTGATCTTTCAAGACAATTAAATGCGTCACTATAATCAAAGAAATAAACTCTACCTATCTGACCTTCGTAATCAACAGATGATAAAACAGAGTGGGTGAAAGAGGCCAGGGCATCGAGGACTGATCATGAGTACCGATGTGCAAATTACCTGGAGTCCAACACACTGACCTGAGCATACAGTCTTTTCATCATAATCTTTTCAACTATCTTATGAACTATCGATGTGCAGGCTACTAAACATAGATAAGACGTACCGTTTTTTGGTACTGGAGTGATTGTAGCCTTTTCCCAACAATCGGGAATAATATAACGTTTAGAACATAGGTCAAAGAGACCAGAAACTACGAAGGATCACGTGATTGCGCTTTTCTTTAGCGTGATCGCTTGTAGGAAGTCTCGGCCGCTTGCCTTATTCGTACGGTGAGTGAGCTCTTTGTGCACGTCCAATAAGCTGATGCTTCCGTGTCAGGGTTCTGATTAAAGCCAGCATCGTGGTTTGAGATGACTAATAGGTACGAGGCAGTTGTAAATTGACGATTGAGTTAACCATCATCTGCTAAAGGTGACCTTTTACAAAAATTAGTACCGTTTGGGTGCGTCATCGTCTTCCGTGTCTCTCTACATTTGCTGCTGATGGTTTGCTATTGAAGGTACAGAGCGTGAATCTCAGCTTTGACGGATTTTGCTAGAGCTCTAAATATGCCATGGTCTCTCGCTTTGAAGGCACACTCCTTCATAGGACGCAATCGCTTCAGCTGACGGGAAGAGTAAAGGCCAGTTCGGATGTAAAATGTTTCCGTGGAGCAGCAGATGTTGAGGTATTGTGATAAATATCCACAAAAAATGGGGAGTCGGAGTGATAAAATATTGCTCAGACCAGAACCAAAAATCATATCTCTAAGTCGTGCGAGGTTTTCTAGGTCACAAGAATTGCAAACATGCGATAACCTAGGTGTTTAGCCTTGCGCTCCAGTACAGAAGCACTGGTACGAGATGTGGAATATGTAAAAATACTTTTCATTCGGTTACACCGTTGTTCAGTTATAAAAGTATTGACGCCTCGTCCACGTTTACAGTACGGAGCCGGGCGGTTGAAGCGGAGGAAATCAGCTTGGTGTAGTAATTTGTTTTAATTTGGACTAACATTGAATTAAGCTTGGGGAATTATCGGTTCTGCTATCTCTCTAATCTACTCGGAGGTGGGGGGGAAAGGCAGGGTGCACAATCAGTTCAAGTGAATAAGCTCCAAAGGGCATTCAGATATGAACATTTATCAAACCAAAGCCACAGAAAAATGGGATAATTATGCGAACTGGTATGAGGAACGAGTGGAATCACTGGTACAAGAGGCGAGAGGATGAATCAAATGGAGCTAGGAAATAGATAAGTGAAAGAACGGATTCCGATATATATGATCATTATCTTGTGTCACCAAAATGCTCATGCTTGACGCAGTTGTAATAATCGTAATGAATTGTACTGACAGTCCGTATTGGAATTGCCACCATCCGGAACTACGCAAACGGAAGTAGCAACAAGACCAAGGCCGCGAAATAACACGTTAGTTGTATCGCAGAACGGGTTTGTATAAATATGTTGAATTAGAGAATATAATTGGTAAACTAGAAGATGACCAATCACAGGGAGCTCTTGTCGGACTTGTCCGCGGTGATCCTGATTAGTTGAGGCTCACCCGTGTACGTGGTTACGAAGCTATACCTGGTCGTATCACGTGTGATAGCTGCTGAAACACCCACCACAGCAATCTAGTTTCATCTGGCAGTAGTTAAAGCTTCCAGTCAATTTTCGTTTTACACTTGGGATTTCCCTACCATTAAATTCTTAGATTTCATAAAACAAAACAGATTTAAAATTTTGAATCAGACTCTCAACCGGAATAGGTTACCGCTGCTTAACCATGGGTTCCGCACTTCCATCGAGAGAGTAACGAGACAGGTAGCAACCAGAGAGACAGTGGTTCGAAGCCATCAGTCCAAGCCGTGATGAAAACTGTTCTGCTTGATTACATACGACCGGTGAGACTTCATTTTCTGTGCAGTGGAGACCCTCCTACAGGATGACCGTAAACTATAAGTGACATACTCCCCTTATTGGCGGGTGTCTTTGAACACCGGCCGTGCTTTAACTACCATTGTTCCATCGTTCATGATTTACCAAGGAATCTTATTCTCTTTTTCTGATCCCGAAGCAGAACTAATTTTGAAGGCCAACGGCTATCTCACAACTGCTCCTTTTTGAATTCCCCGCGCTTCCTCGCTCTAAGCAACGAGCTTTGAGCATTTCTGATGGGTCCTGCACCCTTCACTTCCAAAGGCTCCGTAGAGCCAAGAAAATGGCATGCAAATCTGGAAGGCGTCATGTCATGTAAAAGCTGTCCATACTCATCAAGAGTGAAGTACGACATCTGAATAGTCTGTATATAAGAACAGAGCTAGGTAACAAGAACTGCCGTGAGATACGGAAAGTTGTAAATCAGTTACGTCATGCCAAGCTCAAGCTGCAGCTGAACGTCGAAGATCAGAATCACCAGTTCACAATTAACTCCGGCGGGTCCTCACTTCCACCTCCATATTATCAAACTCCATGAGCCC
This sequence comes from Fasciola hepatica, assembly GCA_948099385.1. Classification (NCBI taxonomy): domain Eukaryota; kingdom Metazoa; phylum Platyhelminthes; class Trematoda; order Plagiorchiida; family Fasciolidae; genus Fasciola; species Fasciola hepatica. The sequence goes on from CANUEZ040000138.1 coordinate 111,976, forward strand.
AACCCCACTGCACCTGATTCTGTCCTTACAGTTTTACATCAAGTCAAGTGCAGTAAGTCTGGCGGTCCGGACTTGCTATCTCCATTGTTACTAAAAGCTTGCCCATTCAAACTCATCTCTTTGACTGATTTATGTGATTGTTGTATTGATTCTGAGATGACTGCTGATTGTTGGAGATCTGTACTCATCACACCTGTACCCAAGAAGTGTTCCGACAAATATCGTCCGACAGCCTGTTTATCTACTTCGCTGAAAGTATTTGATAATATGCTCCTCCATCGCATAATCTTCCAAGTTCAATCTTATGACCCGACACACTTTGCCTTGGCTACGCCGGTAACCCTATTGCTTTTAATAATAATCATGATGGCCGTGCGGTCAAGCTATTTTTTTTCATCGTGGTACTCTCCTGAATATTCTTCGTATTAGTGGGGTTGACCGTCGTATTTTGAATACCCTTCGTGATTGTTTTTCTAATTGCACACAGTTTCCTTCTTGTGGTAACCGACATCCGCCTTCCCCCCCCCCCCTCCCAAGTTAACACTGGGGTTTTTCAGGGTGCCGTTCTGTCCTCATTTGTTTTTTCCCCTTTAGTCTGGTAAGCTACTACTTTCACCTAATCCCATTGGCTACAAAAATGCCGATGATATTTTACTTGAATGTCCCTATAACGGATATGAAAGCTTGAATTTCTTTTCAAGTTAGTTGGAACCGACTTGGCTACTGGTTCACTCCATACTCTTTTTCCTTAACGTCTTAAAATGAGATGAAGTGGCCTTCAATCTTCAGTGTGGACAACTTTAATAAACTGTTTTTAATGACGTCCCATATCCCACCGTCGATAACCAATATCTAGCCAAAGCTTCTTCCTTCAGTTACCTAGGAGTTACTCTGACGCAAAACTATCGTTGGAATACTCACTTTGAAGCAGTCTTCGCTGAAGTCAGAAAGCTCATACTAAGCAAACTTAGAATACCTTATAATCTTGCAGTTTACTAAGACCTATTTTGAATCGTTTGGAAAGTGAATCGATACTACTCATTGAAGAGTCCGCAAATGAAACACAACTGTGATTTCTGTTAGCTATTCGTGTCTGGATCATTGCTTTGCACTTTAGTTGGTAGCCTCGTGCATTCCTATTCTTTGGCTTTGCTGCTTCCCCATAATTTTTCCTGGTTAGAAACAAAAGGATTTTGAGCTTATCGCCATATCGCTGAAACAGCTTTCCCGTTGTAGCAACCTCAGTTACGATATTCTCGTTTGACTCTATCAGTAGCAAGTATTTTTAAGCCTGTGACAAATTCACTTATATAGGTCACTGTCAGACACAAATCACTATCTTTGCCCCAAGCTCTGCAAAGTCATCTCATTCTCTTCCACCCGGCGGAAATTCAAAATACTACGCTCACGCATGTCTACTTGTAGAAATAGCTTCACCCTACACCTTGTTCGCTTACTCGTTGACCGTGACCAAGCAATCAACGATCTCATTTTGAACCTGCGTCACTAATCTAAACGTATCTACTACTGCAGTTTGCATCCAAGCTTTTCCCTCCACAGTACGAATAGCCCTTGCATTCATTTCTTTTGGATTCCATAGTAGATCACATATGTGCTGAAAATTCACCCTAAATCGGTGCATAAAAGCCTTTGTTGACCTGACTCGCTAACAACGCCCGAAGCTCGGCAGAGTACTTTCGTTTAATCATCTCCTTCGTTGGAATGCTTCTCTCTTTTATGTTTTATTTGCTTCTGAAGGATATAAAAATATAGCAATGAAGATTAGTTTGCATTAAAGTACGAATTCATCCAATGAATGAACTGAACTGAACCAGCAAGCTCGGTGGTCTGAGCTCTATGGGTACCGTCAGACACAGTGAAGAGCAAAATTATCAACTCAGGTTATCGTAGAAGAATGCTTTCGAGCATAAAGATTTATAAAATACACTGATTGTGAACTTCAAGTGGCAGTAAAAGTGGGTACTGTCATAGTACTCTGAATGACAAAAGAAGTGTGTGTGTGGTGTGTGTGTGTGTGTGTGTGTGTGTGTGTGTGTCATAAGTCAATTGTTCAGAAGAAGCGATCAGTACATAGTACAGCGTCCAACAAGGAAGTCACTATCATAGCTGTTTTTTTGTTTATTTGTAAAGCTTTCTGCATTAGTCATATTGTTCTATTCATGATATGCCAGGATACGCCACTGATGTGGTAAAACAAAAGTACATCCAACAGAGAGAGAGAGAGAGAGAGAGAAACTGTAACATTTTTCTCGGTAAGACTAAACTAATCATTTGACGACCACTTTTACCCTTTTTAGTGGGTAAAAAATTATTCTTAGAACCTATTCAGGACTTTTGAAAGGCGAGAGCAAGTGTTCTTTATCGTGGAATTCAAACTTTCGCATCTCCAGTGCCAGTCCTGCCACCGCCGGTCGATTACCCATTCTGCAGACTTTGTTTAACTAGGGCTTCCTTCTATATAAATTACTCTTTGTCACACAATAAAAAAGAAAGTAAAAGACATAAACATGTTCTAACCCCTAAATAAACAAACAGTGATTACGTGTTCGTTTGTGAAAGAAAACAATTGGTTAATAATAAATATAATATGGTGGTGTTCTTTCGACAGTGCGTATGGCTTGATCGACGAACACATTGGTCATCAAACACTAAGCCATCAGATTTCAAGTCAGTTCAAGCGTAGAGGAAATTATTTATTAAGAAGTACTCAATGCAACTCAAAAGTTATTTGAGCTTCAAGTTCACGAATATTCGTTTCCTGCAGCTCAGTTCAACTCATTCAACCATTAACCTGGAGCGCTTCTGTGCTCTGGTTTCGGTTCCTAACGTACCGCTTGTTCTAGTCGAGAGCAAAATGAGTAGAAGATAAAGGGGCAAATGACCTGAGAATAAAATTAGAAGTGTAAATCCCCGCGGCATCCAGTCATCCCACCTGTCTCTTGCCGTCCGGTGGATGGGTCGAGTGTACCCCCAACCCAGAAGTCCTACACGGCCAAGTCCATAGATCAAGGTTACCATATCCTGGACTGACCACCTCGACCCACCCTCGGTACTCTAACTACCTTGGAGAGAAATGAACACAGAAGACGTCTATCTACGGACATGGGTAACATATGCCCCTACCATCTCAACCTGTTCTACTATCTGACATCTACTTCCAAACACTATGCACCTAACCTCAGCATTGCTGATTTAGTGGTTTCATCATATTCGAGCAGCCCAATGAAGATACCAATGCTCAAACGCCTACAGCTTTCGCGTATATCCTACCCTTACCGCACATGTGTATGAGGGAACCTAACAACGGCTGGGTACACTTCAGCTTTGATGGGCAAGTGCAGCATTCATCTGCGACGTATTACTGAACAGATTTCAACCGGGAACCGGTTACTCAAAAATTACGACCGGTGAAGGTGAATCCGTTGTTACGGGAATCAGGATGACCGTCAAGATATCGATTACATACGTTGTATCTCATCATCAGGACGAGACTGCACCTTGACGTGGTGTGATGGCTTGCGTGCCTCTATCACCCAAAATAGCTATACAGGATAGCTTCCTTAAGCCAGAGATGCAATCATGCCTGACAGGTCAATGAACAGAGGCCCGACGAAGTCCAGTCTCCTGGTCTTCTAGGTTAGGGGTCGATCTTAGCTGGAAATTCATTCGGTAAAATCAGTGGAGGAATACTTGATCCAGTCGAATGAACTTCCACTCAGCCACCCCGCTGCATGGCCGTCAGGTTCTTGTTAGAACTAAATGCTTTCATTGAGAGCCCTAATTGTCCTCCTGCTTTGCGGCTAGACACCGTAACAGTACCCGTCCTACATCTCTCATGAACTACACGAATAAAAAGAACTCCATACTGCATCGGTTGTCGCGCAGGAAAATCTGGACCGCGCTGCCCATTGCATCAAGCGGGTTGGGTAGTGATAAGTATGCTACTGCTCAGAGTTCCCTCTCTTTTATTCAACCTTTGTCTTCTATCCCCAACCATATCCCTTTGCCCCATCTTTCCCCCCATAATGCTCCCATTGACAACACGGCCGATACTCGCAATGGTTAATCGTCAAATAGTGTCGGGAATAACCCTCTGTCTGGCGACTCACATTTACTCAAGCCTCGTCAGCCTCTGAATCTCGGCTCCTTCAACTTGTGTACCCTCATGCTTCCCGGTCAGCTGGCGTGCCTAGTGCTTGCAATAGACGCTCTTGCCATAGATGTCCGCTAAGTAAGTGAAACGCGTATCCAGGATTCGAGCAGTTTGCTTCAGTTAACTGCTCCTAGTATCTCTTTGAGGTATTTACTGCACACTTCAGGAGATGAAGCAGCTAGAGTTGCGGATCAACCTGATATACGGATAGTCTTGACTGATGAAGCTGAGGCTGGCCTTTTGGACTGGATCACGGTTAATAGTCGTTTTTGTGCTGTAAGACTTAAGGGGTCAGTTAGCGTTGGAGAGGATAGCTGTTTCAGCGCAGTTCGTGATCTCAGCGTACGCCCCGACGGACTGCATCTGTGACACTCAGAAGGATGAGCTCTATGAATAACTCGCCATCCCCGTTCGCAGGAACAAGGGCTCTGACATTATAGTGCCAGCAGGTAATTTTATTGCACAAGTTTGACAAACTTAGTGCATCAGAAGCTTGCTTAGGTAGGCGTAGTATCTTACCCGCACAGCGCAAACATAACGGGGATAGGCTTCTCCAGTTTTGTGCACACAATGGGTTATTCCTGTATAGTGTAAATTTCTGACACAGCTTACGTCGCACGGCGACATGGTGCTCTAACGCTACGGGTATTCTGAACCAGATCGACCATATCTCGGTAAACTACCGGTGGCGCAGTTCTGTTCAGAACTGTAGGTCCTACTGGTTCACGTACGTAGAGTCTGACCTTACATTACTTTTACTGTGATCATCGCTCCAGTTCCGTGGTCATTGACGCCAACAGCAAACCCGGTTAGCCGTACAACGATTGTCTAAGCCAGAAGTTCGCTCCCGTTATGAACAGAAATGTCCACATGATTTAGGAACTACGACAAACAGTAACGTAGATGAGTATTGGGCCTATATCAAAAAGACGATGCACGTGGCAGTGGGTCTTGCCTGTGGTCCAAGATCCGACATTCGTCAAAGACACACCGATTCTAATGGAGCATGGACGTCAGCTCTCCAACTGTAAGGAGATGAATAAAACACAGAGAAAGCTACAAAGGCAAGTTACGAAAAGCCTTGAGAAGGATGGTGAAAATTGGTGCCTCAAGGTAACCGAATAAAAGGAGGTAACCACTGTTTCAGGTAAGGCTGTTGAAAGACTGTCCAAACTTATCCGAGACACCGGTGGACGGCAAACTCCTCTCGGTGAAACGATATGCGATAGAAATGGGCAGCCCACTCATGGCGAAGAGCAAAGGCTCCGCAGCTGGGTCGAATAATTCGAGGAGCAGTTTAGCTGGCCGTGCACTAATGTAGTTACTTCTGCGTCAACAACTGTGACTCCTTGGGTGATATTACTTGAACCCCGATTGGAAACAGAAGTGGAGTTATGCGTTCTATTACTAAAGCGACGGAAAGCAGCCGGTCCCGACGAACCCCCTCCAGTTGCTTTCAAAACGAGTGGCGGTGCATTGATGAAATCTCTTATCACCTTGATCCGTGACCTTTGTAATGAGGAGCATATTCCGTTATTTTGGAGCGAGTCATTGATTGTACCCATCTTAAAAAAGGGAATACCCAATTACTGTAGTAACTATCGTGGGATTAGCTTAATTCCGATAGTCACCAAGATATTAGCCTCGAGTCTGCTGCGAGAGGAAAGCCCGCGAACAACAGGATGGATTCCACCCAGGTCGAGGATGCATCGACCAGATTTCTACTCTTCGTCAGTTACTTGAGACGCGTCACACACACACACACACACACACACACACACACACACACACACACACAGTCTACCAACAATGATGGTTTTCCTCGACTTGAATGATGCCTTCGATCCAGTTGGTCGAACAGCGCTATCCAGTGCTCTTTACTGAAAAAGTACGCCACAGAACTTCGTGAATCTACGGAGTTTATTGTACTATCGTACGCCTGGTCGCGTTAGGGTGCACGGTGAAATATCGAGTCGGTTCGAAACGACCTGCGGCTTTTGACATGGATGTCCCAGTTCTCAATCCCCGCACAACTTCGTCATGGATGAAATAACGGAGAGTGCGCTGCAAAATCTTCAGGATGTAGACGTCGAACTGGGAAATTAGGATTACCTTCTCTGCTTGTTCGAATGCACGGAACACGTGTAACATGCACTAGATTGACTCGCAAGAGCCGAAGCTCCATTCGGCATGCGCTTTGCACCTTCAAAGTGGAAACAGATGTTGCAAGAATGAACGCCATTAGTCCCGAGTTTGATGCTCGATGGGGAGATGTTGGAAGTTGTCGACCGGCTCAATTACCTCGGCAGTAACGTGACGACGAACGGATGTATGGTAGTAGAGGTGAGCACGCGCATATCCAAGACCCGAGCAGTGTACGCTGGACTGAAGCGACCTGATATTTTGTTGAAGTTGAAAGGTCGTGCGTATTGTGTCACGGTGGGTTCAGTTTTACTGTATATTTGCGAGACTTTGGGTTTGCGTGCCGAAGATATTCGTCACCTTGAGGTTTTCGACCGTCGATATTTGCGTAGTGTCGCTAAGGCTGGTGGAATTGTAACAGGGAATGCTGGGGCCAGGGAACGGCGTAAACATCAAGGCGAACGAACGAACCAAACAAGGGCCACAGACAAGAGAACAGGTGGCGAATATGTCGGAGGCGTCCCGAAGCAGGCAAAAAGAAGCACACAGACGACCAGAGAGGAAGCAGCGGGACCTCCGGCAACCAGCAAGATAGCTCAGGTGAAGGGCTGCCGATCGAGCCGTCAACTGAGACAGTCGGACCAACCGAAGGGAAATGACGGGCAAGAGAAGCAAGCCATCGGCCACAGGCAAATGGACAGAATGCAGCCGAAGCGCTCAAGCAGCGACAATAGCAATCTTGGTGCCGCGCAGTCTGGAAAAAAGCCTATATAAGCGACTGTATGTGTGCCATGACTCGACTTGTGTGACCGTGGGAATACAAGTATCCTGCCGTGCGTTGTCGTCCTTGTTACAGAATGACCGAGGAAGTAACGCTGGATCAGAAAAAGAGTATTGGGAACTCATTCACAGAACGTTCTGTCTTAGCGTATCCAGCTTGGTACACTTTGTTGGTTGGGGCACGTGTTATGTATGGAAAACACACGTCTACCATACCGTGCCCTGTTTTCCGTTCCTTCTCAGGAGTGGAAGAAACCACGTGGAGGTCAACAGATGTCTTCGCAAAGAGGAATGAGAAAATATACAGTGAACGTTGGAAAAAGCAGGTGCTTCGTATCTTCATGGTTGGGGTCCAAAAGATCCATCAACCAGTTGGCTGGATACACTGAAGAATATGGCAGCAAACTGTGGACAGGGAAGATCGTGTTGTCGGCTTCTGTCGAATCAGAATGACTGATCAATGTCCTTTTGTACGCTTAGACAGTGAACTCCGTGTGTTGTCCCCTAGGGCGTTGTTTCTTTTTTTCTCTCCTGTAGGTCCTTTCCCAGTAAATTGTGTATATCCTTTCTTTCTATTTTCCACGTGCAACAAGGTGAAAAAGGCAGTGTTCCGTGAGGCTTGGTGTGGTGATTCAGCAGCTATCACACTTGATGCGACCAGGTATAGCTTCGTAACCACGTACACGGGTGAGCCTCAACTAATCAGGATCACCGCGGACAAGTCCGACAAGAGCTCCCTGTGATTGGTCATCTTCTAATTTACCAATTATATTCTCTAATTCAACATATTTATACAAACCCGTTCTGCAATACAACCAACGTGTTATTTCGCGGCCTTGGTCTTCTTGCTACTTCCATTTCGCGTAGTTCGGAAAAGGGGCAATTTCAATACGGACTGTCCATTCATTTCATTACAACTATTACAACTGGTCTGCTGGTTAACGTTGTACGATGATGATGCTGATGCTCTGTACCAAATTCGGCAGGCGGGATGAGCGAATGCTTACGGTGCATGTAGAAGCCCCACAACGTTCCGAACAGAATACAACAAAGTAAAAGCGTAGGAACCGACATGTGGCAGAAGAACCACATATGAACCTTTTCGATTTGAGGAATAGCCGTGGTTCAGAAGGACGGAGTTTATTGGACGTCTAACAACCAAACACTCGTATGACCGCGATACGATCCAAGGATCAAGCCTCATCACTGATCTCCCTAAGAATAAAAAGGAATACCCGTCGATATTCGACATGTCCACCGATGAAGTGAGATAACAATTACTTGGTTAGACATTCGATGTAGATTTCAGGTAGTAGACAAACAATAACTGTAAAGAAGATCATGGTCAGAATGGAAGGCATCAAGTCGAATAAAAAAGAACGGGATCGAGAACAAACCATCCGGTTAAAACAATGTTAAACTGATAAACAAGGAATCAAAGCTGTATAGTTTGAATTGATCAAACAGAAAAATCATAACATAACCAGTGGAAGAAAGGAACCACACCACTCAGTGGTGCTATAGACGTGTTGAGGTGAATCAGGAAAGTACGAAACTGAGCGGCATGCGCAAATTTCACGAAGTTCATCTACGCCTCTTTTTATAGTTTACTGTAATTCATTCAAACTGGATACCGGAAGTGTGGAGTCATTCTTTTCTAACTCTGTCATTCAGCTCTTTCAAAGTTCTGTAAATATTAGGCCAGTTAACATTTCTGTGAAAATTATTACTGGTCCCGATTTGCTTGTGTTGGGAACACGCATTTCACTTCCTATTATTGCTCTTTTCTTGTCACTGACTCCCAGTTCTTCGTAGATTGACGTAGTTGGATGAAAAAACTCCATGTTGCTTCGTCGTTCGCTTTCCATCGCAGTCCTGAAAACACTCCACATGCAGACTATTTATGTCATCATGTAGTTCCAGAGGAAAGCTATTCTGGTTGTGTGTTAACCCAACCACTGAACTGTGACTTATACCAAATTACTAAAGTTACAATTACTGTGTGCACCCAATTCATTCTCAACGTTCCACGTGGACTCCGTGGCCCATATCATGCGAGACCTGGTAGAATGTTTTTGTTGACTACGGCGGACCATTTCTAGACAAATACTGCTCCCTCATCATTGTCGACTCCTATTCCACGTGGTCAGTGGTCTATTTCACCACTTCACTCAGTTCTGATTTCCCTATTACCGGGCTCCGCAAGACATTTAGCCGGGAGGGAGTACCATACGCATTTGATCAATGACAAAGAAAGTCAGTTTACTTCTCAGAAAGAAACAGGTTGATTGAACCTCATGGGTTGCCATCAAGTGGTAACTCCTCCACGTCATCGGCCGTCCAATGGCATTGCCGACTACTGTGTGCAAAGATTATACAGTGCTACGAAGTCTACAAATGTAGGATCACTTAACGAGCTCAAGAAATGTAGACACCTACCTCGTCCAATATCGTAATCCTATCCATTGAACTGCGGGTAGCATTCCAGTGAGGTTGTTCAAGAACCGTACACTGTGCACTAATTTGCTTCCGCTTGAGCCCTCGGAAGTTTTTTCCCACAGAGGGAATGATATGAGACCCTCAACAGACATTGTATTTAAGTAACTAAGGAATAGACTTTGCTACATTTCGAATCTTACTGGTAGTTCCAATCATTGAAGATATGTGGACCAGGTTGTCCTCAATCCTGTTTCCGATTTTAATTCAGTTGATTCTAATCGTGATCCTTTTGAGTGTTTCCCAGATGGAAACGACCTCAGTACATTTTCCAGTCTAACAGGAACGACCTGAAGATCTGAACGTTCACAGAACAAAGCGCGCTGCCTTTTCGAAAATCCAGAACCTCATTCAAGCTGTAATGGATATGGTAATTGTTACTAGCAGTACTTCATGGTGTTTCACTGCACCTGTACGTAAATATGTACTACTATTGAGTATAATACAATTTCGAATGCGTACTCGTTCATCTGATATTCTTGATCCTTTATTTGGCTTAGTATGGGTAGAAGCACTGGTGCATTCATCGTGAATAGTCCGAGTACTCAAATACAATTTCTAAATACTACAGTAATGAAGCCTAGTATCCATAGTACAGAAGAGTACACATTCATGGTTAATACAGTAGAATAATTTGGATGTGTTTTGCCACTTGAGCCAATTTGTTACTTCAGATGTTTTGAAATGAGCCGTCGATAACATCGATGTGCTTTTGATATGTTCTGAGTGGCTGACACGGCTTACCGACAACGGGGCACAACAGTCAAACCAAAGCTGTTTGTCTTTCAAGTACGAATAAACAACCGAGTAATACCGTTGCCTATCAACAGTAATTTGTGAACGAATATAAATATCTGGAACATCACGCACCGATTCTCGCATGTTTTAATGGGGACTGGAACAGGCAGTGTGAGAGAACGGATTGCCGTATCACAGCAGGTGAGCCAACGGAGTCGTTGGTAGCGTAAAACCATCTTTCGACACTAAATAACATGCTCATTTCAGCACCTGTGGATTATTAACATAAAAAATCATAAGTCATGACGATAGCAACTGATGCTTGGTTCTAGGCTGAATAATTTCATGGGAAAAATATTTTCCCATTGATTTTTAAATAAGCCACTTGATTAGTTAAAAGTACACCATTTCCTGCGTGACATGATAATAATGAGCACACAAAGTAATTCACGTGAGTACAATGGCATAATGACCATGGGAAAAGGTGATTGTTAGCTTTTATCTTCTGGGTTATTGCATTTTTTATGTCTCACTCTGAACTCTGAACCCAACATTGAAGTTGATGAAAAGATTGTGCTGAAAATAAGGTTTGAACAAATTATGAACACGGATAGGAACATAACTGATCTTTGCCACCGATTTGTATTGTATTCCATTGGATTGACCACTTCAAATCAATGCGAACAGTAAGAAGACATTGCAAGATGCAAATCTTTTTTCTACCCTCACGGATCGCAAGTGTGAAACACGTCAGCTTATGAATGATACCGCACCTGGAATACGCAGTGAAAAAATGAGGGAAATGTATATCACCGCAATACATGGAGGGTTGTGTGGGTAATGCCAGGGAAGGCAGACTGTTTAGAAGAATGTTTCCTGTGCACAAAGTAGGGGGTTTTCTGTACGGTCAGCGTAGCTTCACCAAATGCTAGCAGTTTTGCATCGCGGTTGTGTAATCCCATTTTGAATGACCGGGGCGGGTCAACTCGATAACCTTGACGGCCAGGAATCTAGCGTTATCTGTCGCGAAACATCTGCTTTCAGCAGGTAGTGGAGTTGACCTCTCCCGGTCATTCAAAGTGAGATTATTCAGCCGCGATGCAAAACTACTAGCATTCAGTAAGGCTACGCTGATCAAGGCAGAAAATCCGTCTCTTTGGGTGCAGAAAAAATTATTGTAAACGATTTATCTTCCCTGGCGTTAGCCTCACTACCCCAGAATAATTTCTAATTTTTATGATCGAAAATCCTTCTGCATTTTTCACATCCAAAAGTCCAAGGCCCCGAGTCGGAATCGAACCGGGAAAGTTTTGGATTTGAAAAACGCAAGTGGGTTCAGGCTCCTCGTGCCGGTGCAACTTTCTGTGGATAAATTTCTGGTTTATTTGTGGCAAACATTTTCTTCATTTTTCCAGTCAGTCCCATGCATCATATCTTTCATGAACTGACACGATTCACGTACTCGATCGACGAGAATGAACAGGATGCTTGCATTTTGTGATACACGTTCTTTTTCCATTCGCATGAGCTTTAAATTGAGAGACTTCCATGTGAGCCACGAAACTAGTAGGTAATTCAACAACTGTCTCTTTGGAGTGGGCTCAAATAGTATTGTGCTGCAAAAATACTGGTTCAGCCAATAAGGTTCATGCGAAGTTCCGATGGGACTTTCATCTGGTTAACCATAGAACAAGCCAAGTAGTAGGGCACTGTAGTGTGGCGATAAATATTTATGCAGGGTAAAGATGATTTCACTCTTGTAAAGTGTAGAGGGGTGTGAATGACGTGCAGATAGATCGTGGTACAAGGATACATAGGTCCATCAGTATATTCAAAATGATTTTCTCACAGGTAATAGTGCGTAGATCATACACCTAGGTTATAACAGAACCTATGGTAATCCAAGCTATCTTTGTAGGACATTAAATTGCCTTAGCCTGTGAATTCAAAAGACAGTTGATTTCGATTTTGGGAAGACCAATGCTATTTGGTTTTTGTTGTAACGTCAAAGTATTTGAGTGAGTTACCTTTGGAAACGAGGACGGAGTTGATTACCGGTGACTAGTTGAGTTGAAACGAATGAGTAAGGAGTGAGGTACACGGAAAACAACTGCGAGTTTTGAGAGGTAGGTCAGAATGGGACAAAAAGCTTTGAATATTTCAAAAACAGGTGAAATGAGCTTGAATGGAGATCAGCTGACAATACGCCACTTCATTGCCATTCATAAAAATTCCTGCACGTGCTGCAATGGATACATCCCTTTTCTACGTAGCGAAAACATCGCGGGCCAGTGGGGGATAAACAGAACCCTGTAGAACACCAGAATTGCTCATGAAGTAACTTGACAAACTGTTGCCCATTTTAATACTTTGAGTTCTACTGGAAAGTTGTTTTTCAACCATGATAGCAAACATTTTAGGCATGTGCAGTACTATATATGGTTGGCAGGAAAATGTTCCCCCGGTTCACACGACCGGTTTTGTAAACAGTTAGGACATCCAAAATATTCAAGCTTTTGAAGATGGAGTTAACGGGGAGCCGAATCGAAAGCAAAATCGTCGTCAAGCCAGATACATTAATTTGATTTCATGGAACTATTTAAGCTTTTAGAAATGCAATGGTAAGTTGAAGCAATTGCACCTCTTTTCGTTTGTACTTAAAATGGCAGGTGTCTTTTGGAGCAGTAGAAGAGAAACTCAGGCGACTAGGGATAAGGAATTCCGTCAAATGGAGCACAGAGTAACTAACTGATTAGACGAAAATGTTTCGAAAAAAGTTAGAAGCATAGTGTTTGGGAACGGGCAAGGTTGTCATGTACCTCCACGTGGAGGGGATAACACTGGCGGTAACGGATTTGTTGTCAATACTTTTATTAACGAACCTGCTCTAAATGTGAGGACAGTGGAGCATACTGCTCCTGGAATAAAGTAATGCTCGTAAAAAAATTTCGAATATTTTTAAAAGAATAAAAGTGTATGCTATTGGCAGAAATCTGCCGATTTCCTTTTCCGATATAACGGTCATACGAACTGGTCTCCACCGGTTAGCGAAGGTGTTTTCTCCATTTTATTTGCTAATAATTACCTCAAGGGGATCAGGATGGTGGACTGAGGTTTTGCCTGTTATTTACTGTCAATTGCGACCACAATGTCGTCAGTATGTCCTCACTACCGTTTGGCTTTGACAAGAATTCTCTGACCCTTGTTTTCCTAGTGCTCCGTCAGTAAGTAAGCCAAACCATGTCCCAAGGGCCACCCCCACCCCCCCTTCACACACTGTAGCACTTGTTGAACACAGCCACAAAAGCCATTCAAGAATGAGCGTCGGTAGACTCACCTAATGTGACCGCACGTTATCTGCCTAACTTTGCTGACGTGTGCATCGTTGAAACAAGATTCAGCCTCCTCTGAAACTTATTTTTGCAGGAATTGTATCAGTTGATTTTACGGTGAATTCGATCGATGAAAGTTTGGCCTGCTCAAATGTATTAATGAATCACTAGCCACTGAATGTTAGGGCGGATATCTTATGAACAGAACTGATCTCAGAGTTATACCTGGTTGGCTTTCCTCCGGTAAGCCACATGTTTGTTTAGTTTCGAACCTTTCTGTCATTGACCTGCAGAAAGTGACTCTGTGTTTGTGAAATGACCTTCGGAAAGTAACAGTACTTCATGTTCTGTCTGTCGTTGGTTGTATTTACGTCCACTATAACGTGACAGGGTTTCTTTGTAGAGATGAATAAAAGTGGCATTCGGACTGCCGGGATTTACATTTCAGCCCCTTAAAGGGTCATTTTACCCTTACAGAAGGCCGATTTCGCATCAAAGAAGTGTACCACTTGCTGTGTCGGTCAGAAAATCACATACTCAACCGTTATCTCCGGTTTGATGCGGATGAGGTGACCTTTTATAGAAGCACGGTCGTTTAGGTTATCAGCACTTTCCTTTGATCTTCTCAGGGATTTTAGCAACTGCGAATTTATTCTTCCCTTATTGAAAGAAAGTCCTCCGTGGGACGACACAAGTTAAATAACGCGGTCGACGTCTTTGTAAATAAGTCTAGAAGGGCAAAGGTTGCATTCAGATAAAGCCATGAGGATCCAGTGGAAGAGGCATATTTTAAGGCGAGTTGTTTCAATAGGTGACCTTAATTTGTTCCATGCTCGTCACTGTGTTGAACGTGAATAAATTGGTCATAACGGACGGTAACTAGAGCGTGATCGCTCGTTGAAATAGTGACGTTTAGCCGTACGTGAAGACTTTCGATATTGTTCGTGACTTTTCTGACTAAAACAGCATTTCCCATGGTTAGTATAAAACAGAGGTCTCTTTAACCAACAGCAAGCAAGGGTTACGTAGGCTCGTTACTAAAATCTACTACAATAATGAAGTAACAACAACTTTGGGGTTACCTACGTGGCTATCTGTCTATCGTATAGCTGATGAATCCATCAAATCTAAATAATTCATCACTGGTAGCCAAATGAAGCCAAGATTTTTGACATAAAACAATGCCACAACTTGCATATTCCAAAAAATTCAGTAAGCAGCCGATATCGGACATCCTGACATGAACAAACGGCTATTAGATGATAGAACCAACCAGACACATACTGATTTAGAAATTTTCTTCGAGAAAGCCGTTTTCCATTCTCTCGATGTCTAAGAAATTTTCCAACTTCATGTTGTTTAGTTCCTTTCTCTGCATTCCTCACGGAATGAGGAAAACAGCTTAGTTTCGTGTCTATATGATAACTAGCGTCATCCCGTACGAAAATCAAAACGTGTGCGTTGTACTCAAGCATCCAGGATGCAACGTTGATGTTCAAGTGAAATCAGCGAGAAAACATTTGCCAAAGCATTAGAGACGACATAAAATATTACTGCCATATGCATAGCCTCCTACCCTTTGGCAGTTCATACGCAGAGAGATAAAGTTGTCTGACTTAAATTGTTCCAACATTCTCGCCAACTCAGTGTCATCATTTCCGGCCCTGTCTTATGTGTCCAGCGGGTAAGTGGTACCGGTGGCTGAAATAGTCACCATTTCCATGTTGTTATCTTATTCGTATCGAAGCAGAAGGAAGGGGTGGTGGTAGTAGCCCTATTTGGACTCCGCTCAGTCACAAATTCTTGATCCAGATCGATCATGAACCAATAAGTAGCCTCACGGGGGAATGTGTGTGTATGGAGTATGGACGACAAGTTCCCTATTTGTTGTTATTTCTTTGTTTGCTTCCTTTTTATTACGTAATAGTAGGACAATGCTTCAGGAAGATGGTCATGGCCATTTAAACTTTGCCAACGGGGGACGTAACCGGTGTTGGCGTAAGGATTCAAAACCCTGTATGGAACGATCAGAAGCCAACCACGGTCACCGTTTGACCACCGCCGGTCCAGCGCAAGGTATTCAAGCATGGATGTGACTTTCTAAAACTCTGACCCATTGATGAAGTCCATGGTGGAGGGGGAAAAATAACTTTTTTGTTGTTCTAGATTAGGTGCGACCGCGGAAGGAGGAAGGTCATGCAGAGAGAGAAGTGTTTTGCAACTATAATTGATTTTCTTAGGTTCCCGTTCACGGAACTTCGCGTTAAGAACACCAAAGTCTCATTAACTCAGCTGACGCGGAGTACTAAGAAAAAAGCTCACCTAGTCACGACTGTCCATTTTTCATCTAGTACTTCGTTGACAAATACGCGGTTCCGATTCCGTCATTACCGTGTTGATTCCTTATGAAATGGTGACCCTTTAGGACAAATAAAGTGCATCCTTGACTTGACTTGGCCTAACTTTATTATCCAACATGTTCAATACAACAACGGAAAGAGTTTATTTCTCTAACATTTCTGTTGTTACTCAACTGAAGAATGTCTGAGAAAGAATGAAACAAACCAGTTTCGCACGAATAATACTTAATTTTCCGTTCTATTAATCGCAAAAAGTAATCCAGGCAGAAGAATCCATTGGCGCATTGAGTGTAGTCAGTCAGGTCAAGCGGAAGATGACCGAATCCAGATTCCGTACAAAATAGTGATTGCCAAATTGACCAAATTTGATCACATTCTGAACTGATGACCATTTCAACCTTTGCTAATGGGTTCACTTTCGATCGAATATTTGATGGATGCCCTTGTTCAAGATTGTAATCTGACTTTGTACCCTAGGCAATCGAATGGATAAGGCCTAACTCCAATAAATATTGGCAACTGACATCGTATTGTAATGTGATGATGCTGGTAAAATCTGTAGGTGCCGACTCACTAACTTCAAATACGTTTGAAAAGACAACAGTTAACATTTTAAAAATTCACAAGGTCGTAAGAAATAAGTCAGGTTAATGCTCTATGCAGTCAAAAGTGAATATGCATCAGTTGACTAACCACTATAACAGGAATAATAAACACAATCTACTGGTACACGTGAAGCGAGTGTTCATCACAGCTTGTTTTTCAGTTATTTAATAACAATGTTTCAGTTTGTAAGAAATCTAGCAAAATAAGGACTGTAGTAGATTTGTAGACATTAGTATGGTCAGGAAATTGCTTTTAGCGTGATCTGCAACTTTTTTCACATTGTTTCTGAATTAATTACGTCATAATTATTGGAAGTGCCACTCACCTGTTTGTTTGGGATATCCTCCTGATTGGCATACAGACGGGCGCATCAATCACCTTTACGTATTTCGCGTACGGGGCCGTACTGCGCACTCGTCGCACCATGCACGACCACAACTACGTACATGCACCCGACCACTTTGCGACAGGGGCTAAGATTCTCGGCAAATGACTCGTAGTAGATATCAAAAAGCGTTTGTATGAAGGAGATGCGACTGGTCATCCAGTATCCTTTAGGACAACTTCAGACAGGCTTTTTGGTGTTCCAGTATTACTTAACTGGAAAGCTGATCGTAAAGGAACCTACTACATGAAGGAATATGTCTTCTTGTCCTGACAACTAGCTTGAAGTCTTTTGCAAGCAAGCAGGAAAAAACAATAGGAGAATCGAATCAGCATGGTAAGATAACTGGGAATCTTAAAGTTCGAATTAAATAAAGTGGTCACTCAAGCATATTTCCGGATTCAGCGGCATACTGGGCCTACATCTTTCTCGGTATATGGTGACCCAACATCCCAACGTTGGCCACAAACCCCCTAGAAAAATAGGAGCTGACACTGCACATCCACTTGACACCGACTTTGCCAAATGCGTTTCTAATTTTTCTACTCGAATAGGTTATAAGCACAGACTTGCTCGCGCAAAAGCTTACGCATGTTCTGTCGTCCCCTATCTTGCGAGGTTCCTTGGCAAGCCTGATCAAGCCCGATACGTCACTGTGGAGGGGTCTTTGAATGCGGCAGATCTGTTCCACCACCTTCGGAATTTATCACGTAACCGTCAACACATTCTCCGGCTTACTGTCTTGTTTTTGGCCTTGATTGTAAATAACTGTTGTGCTACCAAGGTGGTGCCACCCACGATAGCATGTACTAATGAACCGCTAAAATCTTTCAAAGGAAAAACTCTACATAATCCACTGGTTTCTTTCGGAAATATGATAATTCTCAGGAGGTTCAGAGGTGATCCTAAAAAACAGAGAGGGTGAGTTGAATGCTCTTTATAAGGGGCCCATACACAAAACGAGCCTTCCCGTGATGATCAGCAACAAAATTCATTTTCTACTGAGAAACTTTTCTGTGCTGTCAGACCTCGTTGGGTTACATAAATATTCTCACCTCGGTGCAATTTTACAACAAGAAAGATCGCTTCACATTTACATCGACGTTTAGGTATTTGAGCTAAGGAATCTCGGATGGTATCGCGCGGATCGTCTTGTTTTACAACGGAAGCCAGGTAGCTGTGTTATCATTATATATATATATATATATATATATATATATATATATATATATATATATATATATATATATATATATATATATATATATATATATATATATATATATCACAAATCATTGATGCCAAAACGTCAAGCTCGTGTTCATGTACTCAACTGTATCCGTTAGTTTCCTAGTTATTGAATGCAAGCCTAAACATTTGCGTAATTTTCGCTGGATCATGCTAGTAAATGTCCCAATTTCACCCAAATGTTCTATCATCGGCTACAAAGAATGCGTTAATTCCACTTCAAAAATTATATTAGACTACGCAAACATTTCTTTGTGCATAGTGTTTGGTGACCTTAATCGTTTTGGCGTTAATTCTTTTCATCTCTTCGGTCTTGTGAACACTGTCAACTTTCCAACTAGAATGGATGCATTCGTAGACATTTTCTTGGTCAATAGTTCGAATATTTTCACCACTTCGTGTCGTTCTCCTCTTGACTCACCCGATCACACTGCAGTCAAGATGTTGCCTGTGAGGAATAGCCTCACCAACCGCTGATACTTTACGCAATGCAGCCACCGCAAGGTTCGCAAAACGGCAGACATTTCCGCAGAACATTTTGATGGTAAATGAAATGATTGGTCATACTGATGTTTCTGTATTCTCTGACATTGACACCTCTGTGTCTTGGAATCATCCTACTAGTTATCATAATTTTTGCCTTAACCTATGCTGTCCCGTCGAGAATCTTTACTTTCGCCCCGATTGTTTATAATCTCCTCACCTCAAACGACTTCATTGCAGAAAAGAATATGCTTTTAAACTCCGGGATTACACGAAGGTCAAGAGCTTGACGAAATCAATCAAGATTGAGCTATCCAGAATGAATAAAGTACATACAAGTGAACCTCTTGGAAAATAAAAACCATAACCAAACAAGGAGACTAGTTAAAAAAAACATTTGGAGGTCCATCCGTACACACGTCTGTTGCCGTGACTATCGAACCTCACAGTCTATCATTCAGTTAGGAACCTGGGTCTCCCATTTCCATATTTGCCGAACATGACCCTACAAAAGTGTTTCCTCATTGCGTTTTTGCCCCTGATGTTTAAAAGGACAAACTGATCTAAATTCTAGAAAATCTTTTGGATCGGATAATCTTAGCCCTATAGACCTCCGGGAGTGTGCGGTTACTCTCTCGCCTATTTTCCACGAACTGTTCATTCAGTGCCTGAAAGACGGAAAATTTCCGGAATGCTGGAGGTTAGCAGCCATCACCTCTATTCCTACGAAGGATTCTTTCAAATTTAGTGCCATAGCTTAAAAAAACTAAAATGTTCTTTTCACTTCTTTTTTATGTTTATTGTACAACAGTGCACAGCAAATCAGAAAAGACGCCTTTGCACTTCAGTAGCTATGATGGTTTTTGAAAAGTTAGTTTTTTCCACAAGTGGAACCTCCCCTAAATGTTCCAGAACCCCACCGGTGTGCTTATCGATTCTTACTGTGCACTCTTGATATCCTTGTCACCCTGATACATTGCATTCTCTCGTCACCCGATAGGAAGAATGAAGCAGTCAGAATTTGCTTCCTTGAACAGAGAGGCGCTTCCGATTGTGTCGTCCTGACCGAGACGTTTTCTTTTCTCCAATTCATGTGTCAAGCCTCTCCTTATTTCTTTGTTGAGTGATTATTCCCGTAATTGTCAACAGTTCACCGGTCACAATGACACCGGCTCTTCTTTTGTTATTTATACCCTTGGAATCATTCAAGGTGCCATTTTATCACCGTTTCTGTTTTCAGCCTATGTATCTTCCATCCCCATCTACGATAATAGCCTCTTATCGAATACTCTGACGATGTCATTCGTGACTGGTCATACTTCCGTAACTCCTCTCTTTCGGACTATTTGAAATGGCCTCAAATGCTATTTCGGAATTGGAGTAGAACTATAAAAACACTCCGTAGGTTGAAATAGAAATTCTAATCCACAAACTTCCTTACAAAGGAAATGTTGCAGTTGACAGCATTAGTAAGATTTTTTCTGACCTATACAAGGCCACGTTAAACGAGCCCAAGGTGCCCGTTCTCGATATCGTTCGATATAGAATGAGGGAACAGGGATAAGCCGCATTTGCTGAAATCTGTAATGATTATTTGTCAAATCAAGTACACCTGTGGTGCTGGTTGTGTGGGTCAAAAAACAAGGTACTTATACAAGGGCATCAAAATGCATTTGCCGTGATAACTTTGCCACTGAGAAAAGGTGCCGTATCACGTAAGTCGGTTCCCATGTCGCTGAATCAGTTCAAGTGGTTGATTTGGCAAAGCTATTCAGCTTCCTGTGCGGGGTAGCACCGAATGTCAAAAGCAGTCGGATAAAGGACAATAACGATGACCAAGGCGCGTAGCATCCGACTACTACTACCTAAACCGTGTCCCCGAAATAAGTTGGTCCAAGGTCGATGCGGATCCATCCCATTGACTGCGATATGCAATTTCACCCTGTCCTTTGTTTATCGATCGAGAGGCCCCTTGACCAATGACTACGTGCGTACTTCCGCTCCCCTTATTTTCATCGCATCTGTGGTCGTTAGAGCTTGATGATGAAACCGCTGAAAGACTGTTTGTCTATCCCTTGTTTTCTGACAGATTAGTACATTTGTGGATAGACCAGGGGACTCATGCAGTGCAACAGTAGAACAGGTGCAAGAAAAGGAAATTTTAACCAAGGTAATAGGCGTTTGATGACTTCAGCGTTCCAGCTTACATCTGTTAACGGAAGCTCTTATATGAGCGGCAACTTACCAGAAAAATTTATTGAGATCACCACTTCTGAGATGAGGAACAGAATGTTGAGGGCAACAGACTCCGCAAAAAAACATTTGATAGCTTCATTATGAGTATAATGGCTGTGAAATGCAACATGATTTAGAAAAGTTGTTTGGAGTAAACCAAGTGGATAATTTTCATGGGGTTCTTCATCAACGACAGAGCTGGACAGAATATCTCGACAGCGTCAGCGTCACCATAACGGACTGAGTCACTGATTTTATGGACACCATTAAATGGGAAGCACGGACACTCTTCCCGACTAACTTGTATCAATTCTGCAACTGACAGATGGCGGGTATTTACTTAAGGTTGCGTCGACCGTCTGACTAGTCAAAATACTCCATTTTTTGATTTTTTGCTGTTAGCGATAATTTAGCAATCTGTGCGTGTTACACGTATAACGTCGAGTTGTGTTTTAATAGATCAAACGAAAAGGTACATTTTACGCCAAACCTTTTCTTCCAGCTTGTTTTCAAGCTGAATTTCCATTAGCAACATGATTATATATATATATATATATATATATATATATATATATATATATATATATTGATAGTGAGTAGTAGTGTGTTAACGTGTGGACAAAATTTCCCCGGAAGCACACGACCGGTTTCGCGGTTGTTGCCGCTCATCAGGTATGCGTACCCGGTACTCCTCTGCCCACTCGTCTTCATACTTGTACACTCCGATGTTATATGTTCACTAGAATCTAATTTGAAGCGTCTGGAGTGTGAATGGATACTCTTCATTGACAAGCCCACAAATGAATCACAACTGTGATTTCTCATAGTTATTCGTGTCTGGGTCACTGCTAACCCAACGAACAACGAGGCTGCATGTGCATGTGATTCATTTGTGGGCTCTTCAATGAAGAGTATCCATTCACACTCCAGACGCTTCAAATTAGATTCTAGTGAACATATAACATCGGAGTGTACAAGTATGAAGACGAGTGGGCAGAGGAGTACCGGGTACGCATACCTGATGAGCGGCAACAACCGCGAAACCGGTCGTGTGCTTCCGGGGAAATTTTGTCCACACGTTAACACACTACTACTCACTATCAATATGAGCGCTTGCACATGCAGCCTCGTTGTTCGTTGGGTTAGCAGTGACCCAGACACGAATAACTATGAGAAATCACAGTTGTGATTCATTTGTGGGCTCTTCAATGAAGAGTATCCATTCACACTCCAGACGCTTCAAATTAGATTCTAGTGAACATATATATATATATATATATATATATATATATATATATATATATATAATCACTGGCTTGAGAACAAGTGCGGTGACAAATGAAGAACAGCAGAAAAAATTACAAAGTCGAGGGGCGGATCAACATTAAGATTACGAAATGTAAAAGCATATTTATGTTTACTTTTACCGTACACGTTTTGTAAATATTTTCGCCTGCTTTTCAATGGTTTATGGGTAACGGAAAGTCAACAGACAGACCATACAACATTTTCGCCCCTGGATTCGGTTCTGAGCCATATCTCTCAGAGTCTCTAACCAACGGCAGTCCTTACCTGTTAGGCCTCAACCAGAAAGGCGAGAAGCGCTAACCGATGTTAAAGCCGAAGATAACATCTTCATACCCCTGCACCAAGTTATAGCCTGACCACCGCGCGGTTTCTTCCAGCTTTGCCTAGCATACGCAGAAAGAGCATGTAAGGGTAAAAGACTGACAGGCAAACGTAAATTATGCCCGAGCCATAAGAGGCGGTGTAGAGGGATTATCTCGGTCAAAGGACGACTATCAGCGCCGAACACATGACGCCGAGCCTCGTCGTTGTTCACCCGATGTTACCACCAGGCACAAGCTATGCTTCGGAGATAACCGTGGTCGAATACTGAAAGCTGCTAAGCATTACTAGCGCAAAAAGGCCAGGTCCCACAGCCATGAAGAAGGACACTACGAACTGTGGCACTGTACACCCTTCCCTTGAGGGAAATTTATGCGTCATGGCGGTCCCACAGATGGCACAGTTTCGTGAAAGCTGCTCTGCCTCTCGCAATTCGTGATATGATCTCCTCCCCAACACCAACACCAGCTGTGATCAAGCTCCCAAGGTAGTAAAAGCTACTGACTACCTCTAACTGATCACCACAAAGAATGAGTGCAGGCACAGCTTTGCGCCAGTCTTGAAGAAGTACTTTGTATTTTGAAGGCTGGGCAAATGTCTAGAAACACAATGAGTGTTGGCCTCTGAAAAGCATAACGGTGCTCTAGCAGCTGCCGCTGGGTGATGATTTGATCGACGCACCCACGATCTCTACAAATCCCAGACTGTTCTTTGCGAGTTCGTTCATCACGCGTGTTGTACAACCTGCGAAGAAGACAGACACTAACGGTTTGAACGCTATCAGGACTACGCTAATACTCCTATGGTTGGTGCAGTCACTGCACGAGCCCCTCGTGGAGATGGAAACAACGATCAGTTCTCCCACAAGGAGGGAACTTTCTCAAAGTGTCAGATCATGAAGTTCTCTAACGGGCTGCATTTCACCATCTTCAAATAAGGACGAAGAAAGGCCATCGCGGCCCGGCTCTTTGCGGCTACCCAGGGCTTGGATTACCTTGCGAATCTCCGCCTCAGAAGGTGGATCTGTCGAAACAGACTATGAAACGTGTGCCGGAACAACTATGATAGGGGCCGACACTAGATGCTAACTAAACTATGCATTACAGTGCTCCGCCCAGTGTAAGAGACGTTTCTGCACACTGTGGATAGGCAAACCGTCAGCTTCACAGGTCGTTTCGCTCACGCCCAATGGATTTCTACTGGTGAATCGGATGAGATGAAACAGTTTCTGTGGATTTCCCATAACGTCAGCATGTTCCATCTCTGATGCTTCTTGAGACCACCAGATTTCGCAATCTCTACGCAGACTCGTGTTCAGCTCACGTCTCGTAGTGAACCGTACTTCATTATGCTCACTACCATCCAGGATGGACTGGCGTGCATCAAGAAGGCGCAGAGACTCACTAAAAATCTGGGGTGTAACGACACGATGAGTCAGGCCACAACTCACCTTTCCAGCAGAATACAAAGCACTCTTAATAAACGATCAGTGCTCGTTGAAGTTATCTGGTCGCTTTGATCCTGGCTTTTGAGCTAAAACGTTTCGGAAATTTGAGAGACAGGACGGATTAGACAGCGTATCTCAGACTAACTGCTGCTACATCGTACGTGTAGCACGGCCACCGAAGCACTGGACTGAGCCTATTTACTAGGCATATGCATATGCGCGTAACAGCGTGGGAGGTCAAAACACCTAGGGTGCAGTGGCATGTGTGTGTGTGTGCGTGTGTGAGCGCTTGCCATGACCCAGTCACATTTGCATGTGGTTTGCACGCGCGCACGCGATCACCGGCGTAGTGACAAAAGCAGATGAGAAAGCTGGTTCGGGGGGAACTGTTATGGGAGCATAGTTGACAACAGACAGGTACGAAGAGTATATATATATATATATATATATATATATATATATATATATATATATATATATATATATATATATATATATATCGGATCCGTGATCACTGATGCAGACACGCTCACATCCATAAGTACCCACGGTTTACGCCACTGGCATATTGTCCTGAGCGCTGACTACGCACGCACGCACGCTCACGTGTCCACATGTTTGTCCACTCGATATGAACCTCCCACCAGGTGACCTGGCATCTGTCCAATGATTACACATGCACAGCCCTCACCACAGCTACCCAAGTCCGTACAATGACTCTACCAGTCAACCAGCTTCGCGCATTCTTTTGTATGCTCATCTGCCCGCAGTTCGCACTATCACATTACAAACTGTTCTATGCACACGGTCTGATCTGTACTCTACTCAGAGACTTGAAGACATTTGTTTTTACGTTTTCTCTGTTTGCTTATTATCATTTATAGCGCCTCATTCCGACTTCCAAAGTCTATTGACGTTTAGTCTACTATTATAAGATGTCACACTTATTGTAGTGGGGATTGCTGGAGCAACAGGATGACGCGAATATCAAACCGATCGGGCAAACTGATCGAGAGCCATAGACAAAAGAACAGACGACCAATATGTCGGAGGTATCTCGAAGCGGACAAAAGGAGCCATACGGAATAGCAGATGGGAAACAGCGGGATCTCAGGCAACCAGCAGGATAGCCGATGTGAGGGGCTACCGATCAAGACGTCAATCAGAGCAATCGGACCAGCCGGACAGAAACGGTGCCTAACAGAATCAAGCTAATGGCCGCAGGCAACTGACTAGAACGCAGCCAAAATACTCAGGTAGCCGCTAGATCAATGTTGGTCCAGTGCGATCTGAAAAGAAGGCTATATAAACGATTGTATGTGTTTCGCGAACTTGACTTATCTGACGGTCAAAATACAAGTGTCTTCACTCATCTTGCCGTCTCTGTTTCAGTAGTGACAGGTAAACACATGTGTTGTGAAAAACAGCGCCATCTGTTAGACATAAAAGCGACGTGCGCTACACTAGCGTTCCCGGTTTACGATCCATTTGCGATTTCCAAATTCCCAAACTATGGTTCCCCTTCACTGTTTCTAATCGCATTGTGAAATTGAATTTTCATAACGAAGCATTGATAATGATTGAAGATTTGTGCTTAGAAATCGCAAACAAACTTCTCATTCAATGGGAGGAATCGATCTTCTACTGTTTCGTTTGATGCAGAATTGCGTCATGAACAAAATTACAACAAGGGCAATCTTTCGTCGTATTTGCAATCAAATATTCTCAAGGTAACGCCCGAGCAAAATGGTATTTCCGACCAAATAATACAAACTGTCAATAACGGGGTTGGAGAAATCGTCCTAGATGCATCAGGAGGAAGTGGTAAAACGATCCCAATTAGATTGATCCTGACAACATTTCAATCCCAAAATGATAACCCTAGCTCTTGCGCCGTCCGGAATAGCTGTGATATGGCTTCCAGGTGAAATAACCGCTCATGGTGCTCGGAAATGTTACTCACGGAAACCCCCATGTGCATCATTTCCAAAGCATCCGGCATGGGAAAAGTACTGCACAGGCAAACTTATTGTTTAGGATGAATGCACAATTGCTTACAAAATATCGCTCGAGGCTCTTCATTTATTATTACAAGCTTTGAGTGGAAACACCAGACCATTTAGGGAGGCACTAATATTGTTTACAGGAGATTTCAGGCAAACATGACTCGTAATTCCTCGATCGACATCAGAGGACGAAATGAATGCTTGCCCGAAATACTCTACTTTGTGGCGACACTTTAAGACACTAAAATTAACTACAAATATGCGTGTCCAACTGCTAAACGATCGATCAGCTGCGATATTCTTACATCAATTGCTGGATATTGGGGGCAGAAAGGTGGTGATTGACCTGACCTCAAGACGAATTTCATAACCTCATAACTTCTGCTATTCAGCTACGTAAAAAGAAGAATTGGTTGAAAAAGTATTTCCCAATATTCAAAACACTTATAAGAACTATGATTGGCCGAATGAACGAAATATTCTTGCGGTCAAAAACGAAGATGCCTACGAACTTTACAATATTTTTCGGTCTATCATTCAAGGCGAGGTAGTCAAATACAAGTTCGTCAACATTGTTGTGGAAGCAGTTAAAGTGGTTAACTATCCAACAGAAGTTTTGAGTTCATTTGGTTTGCCAGGGATGCCACCGGAAGCACTGCAATTGAAAATCGGCGTGACAATTATCAAGTTGCAACTCTAATAATGACTATTGTTATTGATAATAAAATGATCACTAGTGTCCTACAGGAGAAAAATTGCTTTGCCGCGTAAATTGCTGCCAAACCAGATTATATCCGTTATTCATTCGAACGCTGTCTGCACACGGGTTCACCTCGTCGCTTTTGTCACAAGTATCGACGCACCATCGTGTGCCATCGAATATCACCCAATGCCATCTCATGCATTAACTAATCACATCATTGCCATGACGTTCTGATTGCTGAACTCGGCCTTTAAATCGCAAACGTTTCATCACCAGTGCATGTGTACTTCACCTCGACTGGTGAATCTAAACGCAATCTAAACGCCAAGCTCAGCAATCAGAACATCACGGTAATCAACAATTTAAGCTACTACCAACACAACTAGTTGAAGCCTTTGAGATCATTTCATTGCCCAGACCCCTACTGCGTGTACTGAATTTACGCTTCTTTGTTGATTTGATGCAGGAGATTTTACATTTGCAGGCGCTGGTAGGATAGGCGTATACTAGGTACAATACATGTGCAATTCGACCGCTAATCCTCTTACTTCTGAATGCAATAACATTCTAACTGAGGATGCTCTGTTAATTAATTTAAGAAAAGCCGGGACAGGTTTATGGGAATATTTTCACAAATTTTCGGGTACCACTGGAGAGTTCTGGGTAATGGTCGACTGACAAGTCCTCTAATTCTCAATTATCAAGTGATTTTTTATGGATTATCATCCTTCAACTCTGACGGTTGGGTGTTCGTCTCGCAATCGTTCACTCCGGGTTCGAGTCCCAACTGGAACACCGTTGACTTGCTGTCAGGACCTTCTTTGGCATTCAGTGTTGGGTTCAGCTTTGATACAAGGTGAGGAGTCATTTCTCTTAAGAACTGAATCTTAAGTATGTGGTTTGATATAGGTAGTATGATACTGTATCTGGATGACAGTAAGAAATATCCTCGGAAGCACAAGTTTCGGGGTTGTTGCCGCTCATCAGGTATGCGTAATCGGTACTCTGCTGCTGGATCATCCCTAAACTTGGGCCTATCTCATTAATTTCGTTTAAGTTTTTAGTAGCATGCATCGTTTGAATTCCGCCAATCCCGTCACTCATCTTTCGTACAGCGTTGTCACGCTTGAACTATTTGGGACCCATTTTTCCCCTCTTCAGTTCTCAGGATAATATCTACTAGAATTTCTTGATAGTAAAGTGAGCCCTACAATTTACAGGAATAACTAGTCCACTACATTCTCTCGAAAGAATGCAGTGAGGAAACCCATGACAACTCTAAGGCAGTAAGGTTTGAAGAGCTTATTTTAAACGAAACACTTTTCTGCTTTCTAATTTTGAATTTTTTCATCATTTCATAGCGTTTCTCGCTCCTTTTGCGTCTTCTGCTTACGCAAGCCACTGGTTCTCATAACTTGGTGAACTTGATGCCAGAATTATCATTCTCCTTCTCTCATACCAATGCTTAAGTCATAGGATTTGACGGCATGTGATTACTGATCAAGTTGACAAACGACATCAGACAACTCATCACACATTTCGTGCTTGCCCTGATACAATCCACAGATTGATCAATAACGCAATGGGGTCATTTCTGCCTATAAAATGGGCCAAAACGATTCGACATATCGCTCTTCGTCGGCTGTTTCCATGGTGTTGGAATGCCTCTGACGTCTTATTCGCCAGCAGATAGTAAAACGCTATTAGCCCGGTACTATGATCTGCCACAACCAGATGATAAAATTCAACTCATGTATGTTTGGATTGACGGGACCGAAGAACATTTACGATGCAAAACTATGACCGTATCAAAGGAGCCCAAATCCCACTTGGGTGAGTCCCCTGTCGTAAAAAAAACAGAATCTGAATTTTATGAATAGTGTTAGACCATCCGAAACCACACAAAATGAGAGAGGAAGGGACTGTGTCCAGTAAAATTAACCAATCCAATTATGTCTGAAATAACATTTTATAAATTCAGTTTGTATACATTTATACACTGGAATGGCCATGTCTGTAACCACAAAAGCCTTGAAATAATGACTTTGAGAACTAGATCGAGGAACCGTAAAATATATTATACAAGAACCAGTGATCTTCCGCGGGGGCCTGTGAGTGGCCGATCTGAAATGATAGAAAACAAAGAATACCTTTTGGGCCCAAAGCTCAATAAGTGGCTCATCGGGTTCTCACACTCACAATAATCGAACACTAATCTGTAGGCCTACAGCCTGATCGTTAAAATGTACCACAACAGATAACCGTTGAAAACGAGCTGGACGACAACGTACTGTCCCGTGCATCAATAAATTTGACCGAAGACGGAGAAGTTTGAATCCCTTGCCATAAAACTGACCAACCAGTGGCTTTTACCAACGTGGACCTGCACCACAAGTTGACCGATTGTCTCCAGGACTTCAGTAGGCGACTAAAGTGTATTCTCCTTTACGCTGCACTCATTTGTAAGGGCGTAATGCCAATAGAGATTTAACATCAATTTGTTGCATCCATCTTGTATTCCAGATTTCAGATCCCAAGCTCAGTTCTTTTATATTTTGGCTTAGGAAAAATGAAGCAAACAGCGACACGTACCAGGAATTCAAGCAGATATAATGATCATGAAATGTTTCTTTGATCCCACATTTTCTGTCCTATCCAGATGTGCACTCCCTCACGTATTCTTTTTCAACGGCCAAGTACGCGAAGTCAGAACTTTCAAATTAGAAGTTTGGATATATCTTGATTCTTTTTGACTCTCACTCTCTAGATGCAGCTACTAACTTGGGTCCTCCGGCTAATTGTAACGGAATACTGTGATCTTCGTGTTACAGCTTCTCTCCTGATCTAATGACATTTAAGCTCTTCATTCACATACTCTTAGATAGAGTAATCTCGTACGATGTAAATCGTAAAGAAACTGTTGTCATCCACTTATAAACGCAAAGCGCTCACCTTTCCGGTTTACTGTCTGACCGTGCAGATTGTCGCTTGTGGTATTTCGACGGGAGTAGCACGGGACAGGCCGAAGGCTCAAACTCGGATGTCTATTTGAAACCGTGTGCTGTGTTCCGTGACCCATTCCGCCGTGGAAAAAACAAACTGGTGCTTTGTGAAACCTACACTTACGATATGAAGCCCCATGGTGAGTCTTGATGTTCTCCTCTGGATTTCTCACTTATAAAATAGCTTCGATTACTCGATTTGGGGGTCAAAGGTTTACTGAAGAGGAGAGGAAATCGTGGCCCGTAGGGCCTCATCGGTTCAAAAGTTAACACAAATTGTAGTGACCCGTGATTTGCGAGTGCACTTTGGTGTGAACTTAAAGCCTACAAGTCAGTATCCATTTCATAAGAATGGAAAGGAGACAGGTAATTGGATATATATATATATATATATATATATATATATATATATATATATATATATATATATATATATATATATAGTATGAGATATAACAATAGAGTTGGTTCGACTGAGAGCTCTTGTTTAGCCTTGGCATCAACCCAACAGACCTCACTCTCCCGCTGCTGTGTTCGCAATTAACGGAAGATACTACGCAACAACTCCGTCCATTGGCGCATCAGCGATCACGTAGGTAAGCGAGCAAGTACACAAACAGGTGAATCACAGTACATGCAGTCGAGTGCCGTTAAGCCGGGCCACACAGCAGCAACGAATGAGCAAGCACGCATGGCTCAAGGCCAAAGTCTGATTAGTTAGAGCAAGGCGTTGGTGACATGAGTGAAGTCACAGTGATGTGCGTACGTGCGTGCATACGTGTGGGATAGTAGCCGGTATCGAATATTCGATCAATAATGTTGCCGGCACTGTAATGACGCAGTCAGTAGTCTGACCAATAGTAGGACTACACAACACCCCCACCGTATGCTACCGAATAAGCTTTCAATCCAGCATAGTCGAACGGGTTAACACGGGTTACATCTGTCTTAGTGGTCACGGGTGCAGGGCGTGCAAGAAACAGAAGTCAATAACATTAGATTGTACGATGTATTCTTGACCGACAGATTTCCGAAATCATTTGTATCCAGACACTCACAGCCATCTCCGAACAAAACGAAGGTTACAACAGTCCCAAAACTGACGACCATCCTACAGTTACCTAAGAAAAGTGGTGACATTAACAGCCTATTCAGCAGACGCCTCGACTGTCCCGCTAGTCGTATGTATTATACCGCAAAGGTCATTATTCTCGCTACAACCTCGCGGATAACAATACCATCGATAAAAGAACCACTGCTTCTCCACACCAAGTTCAATAGCATTTACCAATTTAAGTGTGGGCGCTCAGCCATCTACATTGGCAGATCGGAGA
Organism: Fasciola hepatica; assembly: GCA_948099385.1. Taxonomy (NCBI): domain Eukaryota; kingdom Metazoa; phylum Platyhelminthes; class Trematoda; order Plagiorchiida; family Fasciolidae; genus Fasciola; species Fasciola hepatica. The sequence goes on from CANUEZ040000138.1 coordinate 143,076, forward strand.
GACAGCTGCGTGATGGAGTGATTGAACACATTCCGGTTTGGCTACAAAGAACGATGAGCGGACAGACGCAACCACTGACGTCATCGAGCGCACGCAAAACACTCAAGTCATCCATAACACAACACTTGTGGGCGACTAATCACTGTGTTAATCTAAGCACGTCGTTCACCGTCACTTATATCACAGATAATCAAGGACTATTGAGATACGTGGAGGTACTAACGGGTAACCATCATCACCCCAAACTGTGCAAACACCGAGAATGGATAATTACTTTAGCACTGCCTTGGTAACGTGTTTCTATTTGTTATTATTCGTTGTGTGTGTGCCTTTGCCTTTGGTCTCACTGTTGTGTCCGAAATTCGGTAGATAGAACAAAAGCATAGACGTACGGAGAACATTTATTCAGAATCAACGAACGACGAGTACGGACATCACCAGAGCAAGTGTCCAAGCAAACGTAAGTTGACAATCCATATCAGCCTGGCGCGAAGTGATCTGTGCATGGTTGGTGGAATAGGGAAGTGCAGATAGTAGTACAGACAGGTATCGGATGCGGACGAACGGGACAGGGGTGAATCGCGAACGAATGTTCACGGTGCATGGATAAGCCTTACGATTCAACCACAACATTCATGAGAACGTTCAATTTCCCATTGATAAATGATCGCTTTGACTGCAGTATGCACTGGTGAAGATGTAGCGAAATGGTCCGGAATACGTCGTGCAACCTAGTGCTACTGACTTCTGTGTTCAAATTTGTGTCGGGAAAGTTGTTTTCAATATCGTGTGTGTGTGTGTGTGTGTGTGTGTGTGAGAGAGAGAGAGAGAGAGAGAGAGAGAGAGGAGAGATGATCAGACAGATCAATAATGAGTCACACAGAAAATCGATCATCAAGAAAATGAACGGCTGCGTGGAGCACGGCAAAACATAGCGGTTTGTCAAACAGGCATGGCAGATCCAACAGCGGCCAGCCTACGGCTGCCAGTTCGGGGCGTGCCCGAGTGCGGACCGCGGGAATCCGAACCTGGGACGGAAAGGTCCACAGTCCATGGAGTTGACCGTTTTGCCACCGCCAACTGTTGAAGTTCGGGAACACTAACAGAAAATTCGAACTTCAAATTAAATTGGGCCACTGCGACAAAAAGATATAGCCTGAGTAGTTCATTAGAAACATGCTATTTATTACATATCCGTGTATATTTGCTCATTAGACAGAAGTTTGTACAAGCACTGATTTTTGATCGCTATTCAAAAAGGCGTTTTTGCTCATATCCCATCTCATTAGCCACTAATCATAGAAAGCTTTGCGTCGAATTCATGGAAAAAGCCAAATCGCATCAACCGTGGTTCGGGATCGAACAAGAGTACGCCCTCATGGATATCGATGGCTACCCGATGCAGTGGCCCAAGACTGGCTTTCCGCAACCTCAGGGACCGTACTATTGCTCAGTGGGTGCTGATCGTGCACTCGGTCGTGACATTCCCGAAGCACACTATCGGGCATGCATGTACGCTGGAGTGAAAATCTGCGGTACTAATGCGGAAGTGATGCCTTCACAGGTAGATACGTTTACATCCTTCCTATGCACAGTCGTCTCTTAGATTACTATGGATCCTATTCCATGTAATCTGAGAGAGTTATCATTTTTACGAGGTCGCATTTTCCAAGTAAACTCCAACAGATTTCACCTACGGGCTCCTGATAGTAAAAAATAAGCTGACTCTACCTGCGTGCCAATTGATATCTTACTGATTTGCTCAAATTTATCAGCTTCTCAAGGCATCTGGAAAGCAGTATTAGGCGATTAGTCTCAGATCAAAATCTGCAAGTGGATCTGTAGATACAGTGTTGCGCCAGTCTTAGCATCCGGGCACAGTTGTTCTGCAGAAGCCAAGAGAGACATGCGTGAAGATCATTTAACCATTGATCCTCATCATGTTTGACTTTTATTTGTACCCAGGTTGAATCACCCGAGGTCTGAGTATTGCTTTTGGAGGCAAGTGCTGCAGTCAATGAGGTACTGTAATTCAAACCCTTTCAAACTTGTACATGTTTATGCTTTTTCGTGATCTACTGATAATACTATCAAGTACCAACCAAAATAGTAGTAGGGAAGCTCAAGTGTATTTTGTCTGAAATAACTAAATCGAACTGGTAGTTTGCCCATTACATTACCCACTTTCCAACTTACTGATCACTATAGGCTATTGGATTCATGGAGTACATTCATTCATTTGCAAACCTAAGGAATCAAGTGAATAAAACAGATTCAGGCAGATAGGCAGATAGACAGACAGACAGACAGACAGACAGACAGACAGACAGAGAAAAACGACCGACTGAGAATGGACTAAGCTCAAGAACTGACTGATCGAACGACTGACCTCGTGGTCATTTATACCGTGCGTAATTATCACTTCCTGTCTATCATTTGCACCGCAGTGGGAATTCCAAATTGGACCATGCGAGGGGGTCACCGCAGCCGATCATTTGTGGATGGCCCGATTCTTGCTGCATCGAGTAGCCGAAGATTTTGGTGTCGTTGTAACTTTCGATCCGAAACCTATGCCTGGAGATTGGAACGGTTCGGGAGCACACACAAATTTCTCCACGGTAGAAATGCGATCGCCAGAAATTGGTCTAAAGTAGGTGTTCTTTTTCATGAAGTATAACAGTTCTTAAGATCCGTACAAGGCTGTTCCATTTGCCATTGGTAGATAAAAGATACTAACTGGTTTCCAGTTCAGCGGTCTCGTGCGGCCAGCGATCACTTATGAATGATGTAGTGTGCAAACAGCTATCTCTTCAGTGCTCAGATAACGAGAGATCGATCCATGAGACGCCGAGTAACAAGACGTTTGAACCAAAACCAAACAGGCGTAACTGAAATGCTCACTTGCATCACAGCTATTCAGTCCGGTTTCGGCTAGTTCTTATTTGGTCAGAGGACGCTATCACCTGGTTTGTATTCCTTGCTTCATCCTAATGCATTCAGTGCATTCGACTTATTCACGTTCATTGGCACCCCGTGGTGCATTGTTGTTTTTGTTTAGTAAACTACGTATTATTTTTGGTAAGTAAGTTGTATGCACTCCATCACACAAGAACTGTGTGCGCTGGCTTTGGCTATTATCTCTAAACAGGGCCCTCGATTGGCAATGAATTGAAAGCAACAAGAGCTTGAAATGATTAAGATAAGAACTACAAATAGTAGATTAATTCAATAAAAAAATCATTGTGAATAAAGGAGTGTCACTGATTGCGACGCCTAGTCACATCCTCAAAAAGATCTAACCACTGAATGGATGGATCTCTTGGAGCAAGTCCACAAAGAATAACAGGCCCTACCTGGTCAAGTACAACTGCAAGGATTTTCATACTTTTCTTCCATGTCATAAACTGGTCACCCTTACTCACCTTCCAACCACAATCAGCCTCAGCGAACTTTGTGCATCGAGGAATCCTATCCGGGAGCATGTGCAACACATATCCCAGCTGTTCGCATCTTTCGTGGTAGCTCTAGGAAGAAGACTGCCTTGCCTTCGAATCCTCTCGTTTATTATGCAGAAACAAGCAGTTTATATTGGGTAGTAGATGACCGCAGTCAAAGCCATGGTAAGAACCGTATTGGTCCAGAACTCTTCTCATAATAGGATCTTCTTTCTGGCTCTTTTGGTTACCTCCCCGATTGGCCGATTTGGTCCCAAGCGGTTAAAACAATTGTCGGCCGCTGACAGGATGATTTTCGCTTCCGTTCGCCCAATGCGACTCCTGGCCACTGACTGGTTGATTCCTCTCGGTTCAGTGAGGGTGACTGCTCACGGTTGATTGTATGATTTCGTTTAGTTTCGTCACGAACTGAATAAACCATCGACCCGCTTAACTGGCCTGAGATTTGCTATACACTTTGGGGAGATAACGGCATACTGTCTGATAACTAAACTATGCAATCTATCGATGCGTCAGCCAATCCCCTCATACCAACCATCTTAGTTCTAGTGTTTCATATAATGATGTGTTTTAGTGTGCCCAATACTATGCGCCTAAATTCAGCCTTGGTAATGCTGTGTCCCTACGAAACTGGAGCAACACAGCGAAGATATCGGTGTTTGAATACGGACAATGTTCGTATATCCTCAGCCCACAATGGTCAAGTTTCTGAACCATAAAGAAACAGTCTGACTGATGCAGAGTGCACTGGACCCTTAGTAGACCAACGGATCAAAGGCACAGATGATTCGAGTCGGCAAAAGCCAAACTCGTCATCTGTATAAACGAAGGAACTTCACGCAGTATCCGACTTTCAGGTCCAATGGAGCTGCCTAGATAGCGGAGCTAATCTACTTGACTAATGGTCTCATCTCCTCAGCAAGGGATTAGGATACTGATATCTTTCTTATCCCGTCAGTACAAGGGACTGTATTCCTTTTTAATAGTTTCCACCCGACAGTGATCGCGTAGTCAAGTCTGGGATTTTTGCACTTTAACAGAGCGATTGAAGAAGCCGTGGAAAAATTGTCCAGGCGACACATGGAACATTTGGAAGTTTACGATCCACGAAAAGGGACGGACAATTCTCGACGTCTAACTGGGTTGCACGAGACGAGCAGTATACACGGTTTCTCCTCAGGTAAGTCCACACTGATGAGCTGATACTTTTATGCGTTGACAATTTGAATTATCACAATCATCATCGTCATCATCATCATCATCCAAATGATCCAAATCATCAACACTATCATTCAGATCATTATTGCGACCAACATCATTATTACTAGTACTAAAATAGTATTAATAAAAAATATAATTTTCACCAGCTACAGCTACAGTCATCATCCACTGTAAGTAGAGACAACGAATCTTTAAATCTATGTTCCCTTCATCAATACTGCTGTCGATATCATCTAGTCGCCAATATATATATATATATATATATATATATATATATATATATATATATATATATTTGTTTTGTCCAATTTCCGTCTCGCTTTGAGGAGAAGATGGTTCAAGTGAATGAACAGACTATTCAGTAATGTTACATTTATTATTGAGATGACACTGAATGAGATGTGTTTTGAAACCATATCAGTTCATGGGAGGGAAGAATGAAATCTCGAACCTTAGTTTTTTGAGCAGCAACAGATGCAATACTAAAACAAATCGATCACATGATCTACTGTTGCTGCGGTGAATAAGGTGTTTGTGATTTTTAACTTTCCACGAAACCCGATTTTTTATCAACAGCGGATAAATAGCGTTTGTAACATTTTGCGCTACCAAAAATGGGATAACTTTATTTTGATTAGAAATGTTTTTTTTCAATGTATCCACAATGCGCTTTGTCTTTTTCAGCTGAAGACTATTCTTAGTTCGGTTTTATTCTTCTCTAATTTTCCTCTCTATCTAGGTGTTGCTAATCGAGGCAGTAGTATTCGTATCCCGCGACAAGTTGCTGAGGACGGGTGTGGCTATTTGGAGGACCGACGACCTTCAGCAAACTGTGATCCATATCAAGTGATCCGAATGCTGGTGCAAACTGCTTGTGTGGAATGAATGTGCACTGCGCTCTATGAGCATCCTAAATGGAGCACACACAATCTACTTTACTGGACCATATATTTTTCATGTGCTTACCCGTGTGTAAATCGATGTTGCTCGATTACTGCTGGCTGTTTCCTAATTCCGATGATCTAAGCATCTTAATGAATTCGGATAAACAGTAGGATTGTAAATGAACTTTTCACTGGCATAAAAATAATTTTGTTTCCTTATTAGTAACTTTTACCTCGTGGAAATAAAAAAAACAATTATTGTCCAGTGTGTTCCAAGCGGAATGAATCTGCAGTTAACCATAGTCACTGGTATGGTAGTTTCATCCGCCTGAAACTAGGATCGATAACGCCGCGACCAACATCGACCAGATCAACAAATGACCCTCATTTCACACCTGAGCATTATCGCCTCCATTATACCACCTCACCACACAGACACACATGCCAGTTAACTTCAAGGATAAATCTTATATTCGGACGCCTGCGTGCGCGACACCAACAATAAGCCAGACCGCAACGCAAGCGGAAAACTAATCCAACCGTGTTTACTTGTGACGAGTACATTCACATGAAAACCAATGAGGATCAAAGTAGGCGGACATTGAAATGCTCAACAACCAATGAAAATGTAGATTACTGTACGTTTTATATCTGGTGGTGGGCGAGATAACAGACAACGGACAGCATATCGATGGAACGTTTGCGTGCGAAGCCTAACATTACCCTTCCTCCTAATGAGGTGATCGGCTAAATCCTTAACAATCGGATGGGGCTGCTTCCGTGTCGAACATCGCAGTAATTGCAATCTTGGTACGTCAGAGGGGATCTTAAAAGAATCACAGTCATTGTGTTTTTGGGCATTTGTCCTGTGCTCGTTAAAGACCAGAAAGGTGCCTAAACCGCAAAAACGGTCAACCTTGGTTGACTATGAGCTTTCTGCCATGTGAAAGAGACCGCCTGGATGGATAGATGTAGTGATTTTACATGCATAGCCTGGTATGTGCAACGAACCTCATAGTGATCTGGGTTGGCCGTCTCCAGGGTTGGGTGCGCAACATTTAATTTTGTACTAGCTTTGATTCCACAAATGTCTTGTTAGTGGTTTGGTGAAGCGTAGTTCTGTAAACAAACAGGGCATTCTCCTAGTTTTTACCTGGCAAAAACCGTATGAAAGGCTATTTTCAACCTTAGCTTAAAATGCCCTAATACACCACACTTTTCTGGATCATACAGTGTTGTTCGCGGCTGTTGAACGGCAAGATTTTTCAGGAACAACTGAAATTCCTGGCAAGTAAACTGTAGACCTTGACTGTTATTATCTCCTCAGGTAGATCAAGGTGAGTGAATAAGTGTTATAATCATGGCCGATGATGGTCTAGTAGTTAAGAAACTTTGGCTACCCCCTTGGAGTTCAGAGATATAAATCCCCGCCATCACCAATTACTTCGGGGTAGACAGTATTCCACTGTAGTCCGGCTGATTGCCACATCTGACCTATCGGGATCTTGTGTGGTTTTCCACTCCACCTCTCAGGAAATGGTTTCCGGTTATCCCCAGTAGTGCATTGCATCTTTGTAGCAATGATGTGTATCCTTTTCAGTTTACTCTTGCACAAGGATGGAATAAAATCTCTCCACTCCGAGAAACCTACAGCCATTTACTGTACAAACACCAAGCAATTTTTTGTTGAACAAACGTTAGGCTCAATGAGCTCATAAAATCGATAGCAATTATGAACTACAGGCGCTTGGGATAGGTGACTGTTTGAATCGGCGATGCTGCTGGCTTTGACGTCTTCATAAACAACGGGCATGGATGGAACATGTACATACACCGCACAATATTATTGCTACTCTTGTTCACTCCTGATCTTCGTCTGGATTTCGATTCCATATCTTATGGACGCACGGCTTGGTTATCAAAAGTATTGCGTTGGTTTCTAAATTCTTTTGTGTTGACCAAAAGCATTATTGGAAGCAAATGCAGATATAAAAAAATCAGCCACTCTTCAACATATCGATAATTTCGCTCATGAGCCTTTGATCTATATTAGCTCTCTGACTAAAATTGGATAAACCTCTTCATGCTTTTCTACAGAAAGGAGTTACGTAGCGGTCAATATGAATTCGGGTCTGCCTTTTTGTATGATCCTGAAAGCCGTAGGGTCGAATCTAATATTGGTTCACTTCCGTCACGGATAAATATTTTCTGCATATTCGAGGAACATCGTTTCGATAGTTCCGTTTTGGTGTTGGGTGGGTGATAACACAGTAAGTTCTATTTGGTCACGAGTTTTCCGCTATCTTGAGATGTGATGGACGAGATACTTTTTTGCAGTGTATTTCATTTACTGTTAATGTTACCCGGTGTCTTCTGACCATGGATGGAACAAATGGCGCATAACTTGTTTTGCAAGCACCTACTGAAATTTGTATGAGTAGCGGGCCATTCGGCTTCTTTAATATGATTCATCAAGCAGAATCAACGTTAAACTCATCATTGAAAAACATGGAAGCACTATACAACTGTTACATCCGGGTTAAGAACCATCAGCAGTACACATAATCTGAAGACCACAGGGTCTCAACCCGCGGGATGAACGATAGTGGGTCAGACACCTAATCACTAGGCTATTCGGGCTGGCTTTGAAGGTTTGTTGAACGTATACACTACGTAATAGTGTAACCTTCGGTCAGTGACCTTGAACGGTAAAAAATCGTTTCCGTCACAGCGATCGACTCCTGTGATGGGTGACTTTTCTGTAGGGGACTAAGTACAACAAAGGCATTCCTTTATAAACAACATGCAGAATCTTATTACTACTTGCGTTGAAGTAGCAAGAAATTAGATTTGTATAATAGCATAGTACAGTGCTTCCATGGTTTTCAATGGTGGGTTCAGCGCTGATACTGCATGATGAATCCTAGAAAATATTAAATAAATGGAAACTCTCGATAAGGTTAATAACTTAGAGACAGGGACAAATAGACAGTCGATTATCAATTAGCTGCTTTCAAAGCTCGCACACTTTGGAAAACGGGACAAAAAGCTACCCCAACTATAACTCTTGTGTGGTATCTCCAAAACACGCACACACGACCTAATTTCAGTTGTACTACCTCGTGTTTTGGTCCATCCCCCTAGCTCTAGTGAGAAAACTCTTCTGCTTTCGAACCGTCTCGTTTATTGTGCAAAAATGAACCGTTTTTATATGCGGACACGATCCCCGTCCATTGAATGAAACGAGCAGAACGACAGCAATTGATGGGTTTTGATAGTTATATTGGTTATCTTGTAGAACTGACAGATGGGAGACTAAACGAACTAAAGACCGGAGCTAACGAGCTGGAGCGCGCCTTATTTCTAAAGACGCGTGGACAAAGAAGGTGATTAAGTTGTATCTGTCGGCACCAGGTGGATATAAACAAACTTCAAACGACCAGTCGGTTGAAAGAACTGAGCCTTATCTGTATTTCTGACCCATCAAGTAGTTTGATTAACGTTTGCTTAACCAGTTACGTATCTCAATAGATGACTGATGAGAACCACCCAAACGTCTCACAGGACTTCTAAAGTAGGCCCGTGTGTCCGACCGAAGAAGATTATCATACAGCACTGGTTGAATCGGGTCTGGATGTGAGAAAGTACTTTAAAGTACACTTGTCCTGAGTATAAGCCCCTTTATGTGACAGAAAATATATATGAAAAGGAAGACTGCCTATAGCTAGAGAAAGACCTGGTACCTGAATTGGATGCTTCTGGGAAGCAAGTAGATTTGAGTACAGATACATATCTATAACCAAGGAACACCTAGGCTCCAAGCTCGCAATTGCATTTTAGTGAGTTTGGTGTCTGAGAAGAGCCGCTACAATGGGTTTATTTTGCAGGCTAGTGCATAGTGTTTGATGAGTTGTGGAAGGGTCAGGAAAAGTCATTTGCAGTAAGAAATTCAAGCAAAAAATTACCCCCACCTAATATCAAAATATTACGCCGGCCAATATCATTGATTTCGTCCTGGATAAAACGTGGTTTCTTTTACGGTGATTTTCAGTTATTAGCACCTAAATTGGTGGAAATACTTTCATCGTGACGTCTGGAAAACACCCCCCCCCCAGTCAAAGTAATTATATCGTCTGGGTAGGTAATGGCTTTTCAGGATGATGCTTTACGCTATTTTTTTACTGGAAGCGTGTGAACATACGGAAAACGATTAGTCTGTTCATCATTCACCGTCAAACTTGTGAAAGTATGCGCAACTTCACGGTCCAACTCAAAATTTCTCTCTAGAAGAACAGATTTGAATTTTCCCTGTTTTGAAGAGAGAAGGTAATGGGCTACCTCCGCAATGGCCCTTGTAATCAAAAGTAGCTTAGAAATGGACTTAATAACTGTTATGGAGAACTCAACACCGAAGAAACTCGGAAAAATCCTGAGGAACAAATTTAGAGCCACTGGTTACAAGTCGGTGTGCGTGTGTATATCTGTCTGTCTGTCTGTCTGTCTGTCTGTCTGTCTGTCTGTATGTCTGTCTGTCTGTCTGTCTGTCTGTCTGTGTGTGAGAGAGAGAGAGAGAGAAAGAGAGAGAGAGAATGTCGTGTCACTAAAAACGTTCGGGATACTCAAATGAAAATAAATCTCCGTTCGTTTACCCTCAAAGGCTCATATTCCGTCATGGGTTCAGCCAACTGGTATTGGAAATTAGGGTTCCGTACGAACGTTGATTATGTTTACTCGCCTGATTAAAACAAACCACAAGGGTTATTGTCCCAAAACCTCATCACTACTTACTAGTTATAGTAGATACAAAGTCATGTAGTTCTGTGCTAACCTGTCATGCATGAGAACAAAACATTGTCACCAGACGACCGCATGCAGCCATTCCGACAGTAATTGTACACGTTTAGTATAGTTGTACCTCGAAAACGAGCAAGTCTCGGAAAACTCTGAATAGCCAAGCGTCAGTTAACGTAGATCACCATACCGCCTCCATATTCCTTCTTGTTTAGTAACCTATGTTGAGGATAGCACTAAATTCATCTATGAGTACCACAGAGACGTCTGTATTATCGTTCAGTCAAATTTATTGAACATAAAATGCATAGGTAAGCATAAGAATAAGTGTATTCTGAGAGTGTATTAGATATGACATATTTGAGAAGGGTGGGTGAACGTTGGCACTGATCACGGAGGGAGTAGTCATCCTAGCTGGAGAGTTGTAGCTAAGATCATCTTGTCATCCAGCTCAATTACGGTTTCTGTCCAAATTCGATTTGTATCAATAACAAGCACATCTGAGTTGTCCGGCTCACACACGAAGCATAGTTTCGTTAGACGTCACGTTTCCCGTCTGTAATATGAACGACGAGTGATCACGATTGCTACAAGGAGGATAGCAATTAATGCCAGAGTGACGGCAGGAGAAAAACGTTGAGCGACCAATCGAACGGTGCACCACTTAGTGCCAAGTTGGATGAACATTTTGTGTGAAACATTTTTTTCTCAAAGTGCTGGTTAATGCATCATGATAATCAACTCTTCACTGAACGCTAGCAGCTTTGAAGATGAACTGCACAATAATATTCTGGAAGATTTGGTTAGGTCAACCTTATAGCCTAATGCATTTAAGTGCCGTACAGTCGACGAAGCCGGCGATCTGACGTCATTCTGTGTTGTCCCAGTGGGCATCGTCATCGATTTTGCAACCTTTTGAGTATGTATTCTGAAACTCGTTGAGCCAAATAGCAAACCGTCCTGCTAATGTTGCGTCACCTCAGTTGCACGTGAGACTTTGGGATCCGAAAGACTGTGTTCGATGAAACACTGAAGAAATCCGACGTTACAGATTCTTGCCTAAAAGTTTGAAAACACACCTGCTAGAAATGGACTATCACAGCGTAAACTTTACCTCGTTCTTTGTTAATCACAACTGGCTAATGTGAATTAAGTCACCACAGTGATTATTAAGAGTTACTGAGTCTCAGGACAACTCCTAGTTCAGTGCCATACCGTTCGAACAGCCAGTAACTATGCGCCGGGTGCGGCGGTTGTTTATTATTACTCAAAAGAAACGTGTAATAATTCAGATGCCTCTGCAGGTGGTCCAGTACGCTATTCCATCGTTTTCGGTATCCAACCAATTTAGTGACGTCGGACCTTCACAGTCACATCGTACAGATATAGCGGTTTCGCTTTGTGATTGATCAGTACATTACCTGCCAATAGCTGCATGCTTCCTTTTTATATAACAGAGTTTTCAGCAATCAAATCTGACGGAATACATTCCCGCTATTCTTGTCCGATGCTGCCGCTTCCTAGTGTGCGCAGTCTGAGTGCAAATCACCCCACCACACACGACTGGCCAGGTAGAAAGTTCTCACAGAACCTCACTGGAAGTCCAAACAATCAAGATTAAGAACACACTAAGGAGAATGGCAACAGTATCAGACAGATGAAGAAACTGTGAACACAAGAACGTCACTAGTCGTTATAACTACGCACATCTTCTACTCATTTTATGATTACCAATACGGTGAAGTTTTTTCCTGGTACACGGTAATTCTAACCAAACCCTTCGGTGATTACATATACTCTAACGTAGTTACCAAGATTCCAGTTATGCGAAACCTGAGATTCCATGATAGGGAAAGGTACATTTGAACCCTATATTACATATAGCAATGACAGCAAAGTGTCCGTCGCCTGATTTCAAGAAGAATCTGAACGAACCATGGCAAATTATCCTGGATCAAGCATCACTCCTTGAACTTAAATTCGTAAAATGTGTGGTATTTATCGTCGGTTTCACTGAAAGTGCCGTTTCGTTTAACTAACTATCCCCTCCCAAATGTTCATTTCATTTGTACGCTTATCACGTCTGTGTTCGGTCCAACAATCACGCGCATAAATGGACACAGACCGGTACGAACGTGCACAATCTGCAGCCAGTCGATCGATATCCTGCACGCACACTCACAGGGGTGTATGGGGTGTCTGAGAGGAGTAGCACTTCTGAGTTGGTTGACTGTCGTGTCCCTTGGGGCATCCTCCATCTCTTTGGTCTCCATCATTTACCCAACTCTCACCTGTGGCTCCACGAAGCTGAAGCATGCATCAGTGGCCACACCCCGGCAAACCGCTCGACAGGCGGGCTAAACCAGGTTGAGGGTTACCGAGGTCTAAAAAACTTCGGCGAGACGGTGTTCGGCATGTGAAGACAGATCATTCTGAATGGGCGGACGAGATCTACTGATCCAACGGCCACAAAGGAGACCTGTTCAACTGCCTGATCCGGCATTCCAGAGGAGGCGAACGAACCGTACAGCAGGTCACAGGCTCCTCTGGAAACACCCTACTGCCTCGCAGTCTGCACTTGGTGCAGAGGTGCAACGAGGTGCAACCTCGAACAAAAAGGCCGAACGGTGCTGGGGACACCGCTTCGTACCCTACTCCCGCGACTCTCTATGACTATTCACGAAACCTCAAGCGCTCATCATGCTACGGCGTCCCCGGTAAGCGACGCGCCTCGTGTCCCGGCGGTCGAGGTGATAAGACAACAAGCTGGGATTATTCGCTGCAGGAAGAGAACACACATAGCCTTTTGGAATGTCAGGACGTTTCTAGACGTCGGCAGTCAGTGCATCACAATGCGAACTCTACACGACTATGACGTAGATATTGCTTGCCTCTCGGAAGTTTGCCTGCCCAACTCAGGTAGCCGACAAATAAAGGTCCCGGGTGTGGATACATCCTACTGGCTCTATCACAGTGGCCCGAAAGACAACTCCGGTCTCTACGGTGTTGCGTTTGCTCTGAACAAAGCAGCTAACGATGCAATGATCTCTTGGGAACCCGTCTCATCCAGACTCGCCTTGGCACGTTTTAAAGGCTCCCCGCACGACTTGACGGTGATCGCGATCTATGCTCCAACCAATTCAGCTGATGACGAAACCAAAGACGAATTTTACACTAATTTTCAGGAGATAATCAACCGGGTTTCGAGGCGCGATGTACTTTTCATCGCAGGAGATTGGAACGCTCGCACAGGTACGGCCGACGAATCTACTCGCCATATTCTCGGGAGATTCGGCCTTGGTCAACGCTGCGAGAACGCTGGCCGACTGATTGGTTTAGCCGACATCAACAGAATGGTTGTCTGCAGCACTCGATTTCAACACCCGAAGAAGCATCTACTCACATGGTACTCCAATGATGGTCGCACTGCACACCAACTCGACCACATCCTGGTGAGAGCCCGTTGGGCCTCGTCTGTGGAGGATTGCCGAGCGTACCGAGGTGCAAAAACGGGCAACACAAACGGCACCGACCATGTCCTCCTACGCTCATGCTTCAAAGTTCATCTGTCTACACGTGCTAAAGTGTCTGCACCCTCTCGGATAAACGTTGCTGCCTTAGGAAATCCAGAGAAGCGAGAAGCGTTGTCACGAGCAATCACAACCCGACTAACCAGCGCAACCAATGCACAAGCAGATGAAGTTTCTGTGGGAGGGCAGTGGACTCGAATGATGACGACAATCAAGGAAGCTTCTTGGACAGTACTCGGGAGAACGAAAAGGCGGACAAAGGATTGGATCTCGGAGAGCACGCTCCAGCTATCAACCAGAGCACACGAAGCGCGACTGGCAGGTAGTAACGAACGCCGCAGACTGCAACGAGAGGCCACACGCTCCGCCAAGGCTGATCGCATAAGATACTGGATAGAAATAGCCGAAAAAATGGAGACCGCGTCCGGAATTGGTGACTTCGGTAAACTGTTCCGCCTTATTCGCAACGCCTCTAATAGGTTTTGTAAGCAAGATTCCCTTCTTCGTGACACGGCAGGAAACTTAATACCTGAACAGAGCAAGAAAATAGACCGATGGATGGAATACTTTAGTCAGCTGCTCAACCGGCCTACGGACCACCGGACGGACCAACCAATATCAACCCCTCCAGCCCAGTACGAAAGCAACTGTGACCCGCCAGACACCGCGGAAATCACGGAGATGATAAACAAACTGAAAGACAGAAAGGCTGCTGGGGAAGATGGCATCCCTCCAGAAGTGTATAAAGCATGTTCATCGTCATTGATTGACAGGTTGTGTACACTTTTTGGTTCCATTTGGAGGGCGGAAGCATTTCCACCGGACTGGGGAATGTCCATACTGCTGCCCATTCCGAAGAAAGGTGATAAATCGGCATGCGAGAACTACCGAGGGATCAGCCTGATCGATGTGGCCGCAAAGATCTTTGGTTCGTTGTTACTAACCCGTTTTTCCGAGGCAAGAGACCAGCGCACTCGCCCGAACCAAGGGGGTTTCCGCCGTGGCAGAGGCTGTGTGGATCAAATCTTCACACTGCGCCGAATACTGGAGCACCGCTATAAGTTCCAGCAGCCGACGGTAGCTTGTTTCATCGACTTCCGGGTAGCTTTTGATTCGGTGAACCGCGAGTCTCTTTGGACCATAATCCAATCCGATGGAATGCCCGATAAGCTTTTAAGGCTGTTAAGGGGATACTACTCGACAACCGGTGCTAGGGTTCGTATGTACGGTGAAGAGTCCCGCGAGTTCACACTCACTACCGGAGTTAGGCAGGGCTGTCCCCTCTCACCGGTGCTGTTCAACTACGCCATCGATTGGACAATGCGACAGGCATTACACAACTACCCTGGCGTTCAGCTTAGCCAGGAAGTATACATCTCGGACCTGGAGTTCGCGGATGATATTGTCGTGCTTGGAGACTCCCCCGCTACGCTACAACCAATCCTCGACCGAATCAATTCCTTCGCGAGGTCCATCGGACTTGAAGTAAACTCGACCAAAACAAAGGCTTTCACTACCCATCTGGGCCCGACAATTCAACAACTGTCGATGAATGACCAACCAGTCGAATACGTTCTTTTGTTCAAATACCTAGGCTCAACTCTGCTTCCGAACGGCCAGGCAAAAGATGAAGTGGTATTACGGATCGACAGCGCCAGGAGAGCCTTTCTTCAGCTAAGACGAACGCTGTGCACTCGCAGTGAAATCAGCTTAAGAACCAAAACTCGTGTTTACCGTGCTGCCATCCGGCCCGTACTCATCTATGGCTGCAAAACCTGGCCACTACGAGCTGAGGATACCAGAAGGCTGGAGGTTTTCGACCACTGGTGCCTGCGGCAAATCCTCGAAGTCAAGTGGCGCGACAGGGTGTCCAACGACGAGGTAAGGAGACGATGCTGTGATATCGATGCTCTCCCCGTCCTCCTCCAACGTCGACGACTTCAGTGGTTCGGCCATACACTTCGGCGACCCGAGTCGGAGCTAACCAAGCAAACACTCTGCCCCACTCCCTGCCCTGGTTGGCGTTGTCGCCTTGGTGGGCAGCTCAAAACGTTAACCAATACAATCGAGAAAGACGTAGAGCTTCTAGGCCTTCGGTCAGTCTATGGAGCCCGGCGATGGAAAAAGGACTGGATCAAGATCTGTACGGAGCTCGCCTCCGACCGCCGCGCGTGGTCAGCAATGGTTCGTGATATCCATGGAGCCGACTTATCCTCTCGCAGGGGATAGTCGCGTAAAAAAAAACACTCACACGCACGCACACAGACGTGATGCTCATGTCATTCATGCTTCAGTCCGGACAGTGTTGACTTATCTGATCTCGGCACGTATCGACCGTCCTTGCTTGGCCTCAGCCAAACGTACGCGTGCCTTGGGCTTGCCTACGTAGGTACCTATGACTTAAGTGAATGTTGGCGTACTTGCCTGTGTTTTATCCCAAATTCAGTAAGCAGAAGAAAGACGTTTGTACGGGTGAACGTGTATTCAATAGGAAAGTATGGCAAGGGCAAGTGCACGTAAGTAATTGAAAACGCAAACACACATGCGAGTGCGTGAGTCAACGATGTCTGCAGTCGAAAGTGTAAGACAACTGTACAATCGGACCGAGTCGTGCAAGGTCGTGCTACAAGCGCTACATTCTGATTGGTCAGTGAAGTCCAGGAAGAAGTATGATAAACGTCAACTTTGTGCGTGTGTGTACGACTTGCGATGTGGCCATGGTTGCATGGGATTCAGATGAAGCGTGCGTGTGTATGAGCAGATGTTTGGTCATGACGAACACGGCAGCCTGCTTGCTTGCGTGAAGGTTTACTTGCGCGAGAATCAAAGAATTTAGCATGCACTATGTGGTCTCATTAATTGTGAATACAACAAACACGAAGCAGTTCACGTAGAACCAGACTGGGTAGCCTCACTGTTTACATATGTATTGGCTAGAAAACTGCAGCACAAAGCATAGAAAGATGTTAGGTGGACCAGAAGGGGTTAGCAACAAAACTGCCCTGTGTCGGGTTCTGGGAAATATTCGAATGGACTAGCGGCAAATTGGCGTAATTTGTTTCATTGTGAGTCGTGTGCGGTACTTTGTGGTACGAAAGAGGTTCAACTAACTCAATAAATGAAAAACGAACAAATGGAATTCTAATCCTACCGACCCATAGCCGCGGAACCCAATTCTTCGCAGGAGCACGTCAACCCGGGGAGACTCAGTGAACCAAGAATCTAAACAAGAAATAAAAGTAAAAATAAAGACAAAAACAACACAAAAAACAATTACGTACGAGACCAAAATATGTATGTATATGTGTATATATTTGTTTATATAAATAAATATAGATATAAATACACGGATATACCAGGACAGATTCCAAGAGGTCAAATTGGGCAATTCAGAGGGTGCTGCTAAAGGTCAAGTTACTAAATTTAAAGTTTGCGCCGAAAGTTCAAAAGGTCAACTTACAATGATTAGTAACTCGCTACGGTCAGGGTCATTCCAGATGTCAAGGTCGAACCAAGAGGTGACCCTCACATACACAGATGATCACGGGGATTGTCACCTGCACACTAATGATGTCACCTCCACTGGTGTTGAAAAGTTTGCTACGTAAACGCCAAGCTCAGTGATCAGATGTCACTGAACAACACCAAACTGAGCTACAATCACCACCAATTTCAAAAGTATGGAGAACTTTGTGGTGTGTTGCGACATTCTTCCACAATGGACACTCGATTGCTCTATTGATTATGGCCTTTCGGAGCAAACGTTCATACTTCAGATAAACTCAAGCAATTCGTTTAAAATTCAGAACTGTTTTTGAAATACCATTGCAGTCCCCAGCTCTGTTTAGAATACATACTACATTTGGCCGTATTCCCATTTGCTAATGTGCATAAAATCGCCTGTGTCGTACTTCGTTCGTTTGAAGGTTACTAAATATGTGGTCGCCACTGAATTGCGTACAAAACACTTCTCAATCAAATCGTATTTTTTACGCATCATCTATATTCTATATCCTTGTATAACAATTAATTTCGTAATTGAGTAGTAGATTAGATTTATATAATATGATTCATCATGCAGCTTAAACGCTCAACTCACCATTGAAAACCATGGAAGCACTGTACAGCTGTTTCATCCTTGTTGGGAATCATCAGCAGTGCACATCCACCGAGCCCCCACGGGGACTCGAACCCGGGGTGAACGATTGTGAATCGAACACCTTAACCACAAGGCTATCCGGGCTGGCTGTCAACAGTTTGTTGAACATCTACTCTACATGATATAGCACCCTTCCGTCACTGGCTTTGAACGGTAACAACCCGCTTCCCACACAGCAATCGACTCCCATGATGGATGGCTTCTCTGTAGGGGCCTAAGTACAACGAAGGCATTCCGTTATGAACAACCTTTATTATTATCATTTATTATTATTATTATTATTATTATTATTATTATTATTTTACTTGCTGCATTGTGAACCTAAATCATGCTCGGGTTTTACAGTGAAATAAAATGCGCCGATTCGCCGTTGGCTGATTGGAATACCAGAATACATGGTGATGCAGTTTTTTGCGAACCCCTTTTGACCGGCTGAACATCTCTCGGCGCTTAAAGCTGCTGATTTTCTGTCTTAGCTGAATGACTGTGGATCGATATTCACTAGATGAGGCAGTTTTCTAGCCGATGCACACGTAAGTGCCAAAAGGTTCACGCACACCAGTGAGCTACTCATCTCATTCGGTTGACCGAATGTGTTCAAGACGCTGAGTTTCACTGCAAGCGCGACTACAGAGACATGCTCGCTCCCTCAGGTCGACTGAGGCTTGTTTACTCGAAGGTTCTCGAAGGGAATACATCTTTCTTATCGACTACGGTCTGGGAAAAATCTGCGTGACCATAATCATGGACGGAAGGCCACTTCTAGAGTTACCTGTAGGTTGTTAATCCTTGTACCTAGTCGTCGCACAAAGCGTGTTGATCCGACTCTTCTTTACGATATTAAAGAGGGATTGTTCACGACCAGAGACGCTCTCTCCACGAATATAGTGGGGTAGCACCATGAAGTCGATTCTCTATTTGTTCTACGTGGGTCAGTAGCAGCAGTCCATTTTCTCGTAGTTGGCCTCGACTAACCTATGTAGGACTATCAACAAGCCACCGTCGCGATCCCTCGGTAGATTCATCTTAGAGGAGCCTTCACTCACATTCTTGATGCACAAATTAGATTGCTGTGACCCATTTTTTTTTTAGAAATCACTATCACTGCACACCCACTTGGCCCCAAATGAGACTCGAGCCTGGGGTGCATGATAGTGGCACTAAGGTATCCGGACTGATCCTCAGATTGTATTGCATTGAAGAGTTCAGTAGGGTAACAAACTCACATTTCAGCCAAACGGTGGGAAACTGATCATTGTCACTATGGTGCAAGCTGACCGGCGGTGGTCAGGCGGCTATCAACGTGAACTTGGGGCAATAAAGGCCCGGGTTCGATTCCCGCCAACGCCACTGGTCACTTGCGCACATAGATGCCTTTCATTGGCCGCTGCTCCCTTCCTGAATTGCTTTACATTGTTGTATAGTGAATGAAAAAGAAAGTGAAATGACTACTATTATTATCGTTAGGTATACAATTAAATGTTGTCTTCGTGTCGACAAATAAAGCACCTTTCTATCACTGGCTTGGACGTTTATCATAATGAGTTGAGTAATAATATTGCATGATGTTTCATTTCGAAAACGGGCTAATACGAACTCAGAATTGACGTTTTTAATGATCCCCCTTATTGGGCTGATCAGTGAATAGAGGAATAATTCGGGGATAATTCCTACATCATTACATGAATATACAAAACGTATTTCCAACTGATTGAAAAATTTTGACTCATGAACTCGCAATTATTTTGTTTCCGTTCTCCAAAAACTCCATTATTCAAGATCTAACTGGAGAGTAAGTTAACGATGCGTCTTTGTGTGTTTGTGTGTGTGTGTATGTGTGTGTTTGATGGGAAGTGCCCAATTACAAGCGATTGTAAGAGAGAATTCAATTGATTTCCTGCAATAAAGACTAAAAAAGGCTCCGGGGTTTGAACACATCGTGTTCGAAATTGTATACAAAATGTCACTTCTCAAATAAATCTTGTCCACATTTTGTTTTTGAAGCTCACATCTAGTAAAGGCCTACTAATACCATCATGTTAGTTTCTATAGTATGGTATATATTTTACTTTAGATCAAAGGTAAATCACGGTGAATATCCTGTTCTTATTACCCGAAACAAAATGATTGTAGAACGCCTTAAAATCGCCTCCTTCGCACTCCACTTTCGTGTATATCGCAAACCAACGTGGACAGGCCAGTACACTGACGTCGCCAGCTTTGTGCATCTTGGGCGTAAACGAAACCTTATTCGCTCCCTCGCAGCCCATGTACGAATGATTTGCTGGGACGAGACTGTGAGTGAAGAATTAGGCATTTTGAAGCAAACGCTTCTGGATGCCGGATAATCAGAATGTTTCGTTCAGAAGAACGTAGCAGAAAAAGTAAGGAGACAGGCTATGGCTTGCACCTTTACCTCTACCACACTACGAGTTCTCTCCACCAGTCGACCAGCGATATCAACGAACCTAAAAGACAAGTTACCAGTCCTCACCTTATCCATGCTAACCTATTCGTTTATTTGCTTATGTTCGGCAGTATATATAGGTGGGAAGATACGACAATTATCACAAAGGATCAAAGAGCACAAACCCACTTGACTGATGATGTCGAAGAGAAAATCCATTGCCAGTGCATTTGAGGCTCATCTTGTGGACACTGGAAATCACGTAAACGAAGACGCTTTCAAAATAGTCAACATACCTTCCACGAGCATGCCGAAAGTAGCTCGAAAACAAACATTTAACAACGGAAGGGACTGTAGCGATCAGATTACTCAATCAATCGATTTGTTCTCAAAAACGTTTCGTTAAGGCACTCAAACTGCCCTGGTCGAGAGCAGAGACCGACCTTGGAACTCAGTGTGACCCAAAAGCTGACCCTTTGACTGAAGCCGGAAATGGATAGTCTCCGAAACCCATGTTCATTGTTTTACTGGTCCTTTTCCCAACTATGGAACAACAAGGTTTCTCCTTCTACCTTTTCAAACAACGCGACACAAACTTTGATGACTATCCAGTCACATTTTTACACACAAACATTCTTCGTAATTTATGCCTTTTGACCTATAAATGCCACAGTAAGAGCCGTGAGGAAGATGTTACGGAAAACGAGCTTGTTTGCTATTCGTGTTTTCTGTATATGGTGGAATGGGCTTGTTCAGTGATAGATAATCATTGATGAGGTCTAAAAAGGTAGTTTGTCTTTGTTCTCACATCTGATGGCAGGATTAGTTGAGAGCTGGCATCTTAGTGTTGCCACGTTATACGTAGCTTTGACCGTTGCACAAAAAACCCTCTAATCCGCTCTGGTGGGGTTTCACCTTCGAGGGAGAGACTAATGAATAGAAATTTGTTTGGCTCTCCTATTGCAATTGATGAATTTCTCTGGATAGCCATTCGCTGATAGGACTTTATGGATTGTCCGTAGCTTTGCTCCCAGAGTATCATCCGAGAAAACGGGGTTTAACCCTTGAGGTCAAACATCTTTTCAGTTTTCTTTTTTGGCTAATGGGCACACAACTGGGAAATCTTGTGTGCTGTCCATTCCATTCTCTCTTTCTATATACTTTTCGTTGTATTTAGCCTTCCGGGCTTCTCGTTAGGTCAGCATCCAGAAATGAGCAAGATACTTGAGATTTTCATAGCATTTCGAGTTACACCTGATCCAAAAAGGAACTTCGAAGTTTTCAAGTAATCACTTGTTCAAAACAGCAACCTGTGTAAATGGAACTTCAACATTTTCAACAAGATAGTCGCACGCGGACTTCCTTGCGAAATATGGTGACTTTTATGCACCATGGAAGAAAACGGTGTTTTTGCTTGATTTATTCGAAATAGAATTTGTTCAAGCTACCGTGTGAATTTTGGTAAACAGTTGGTAAAATCAGTCAACAACAACTTTGTTTGGGTAAAGTTGTGAACGAAGATTGGTAACTGCTCTGCTTGAAGGAGGGAAGTTTCAGATAGATCGATAATCTACGCCGGATTAAATGAAATCCAATCCTCAAACCACTTTTTATCTCCAATCTCAACTTCGTTAACATGTAAGTGCGAGAAAATTTTAAGCAGCTGTGGGCATGGTGTTATTTTCACATATCTGTTTCTCACCGATGAAATCGCGGTATCTCGTAATTCGTTCATAAAATAAGCACCTAGAGGGCGTTTATAAATGTTGATCATAACAGAGATCAACGCACAAGCAACAATAAATCAAACAGCATTCTCCCGAAATTTACCTCGGAAGAAGAGAATTGGCTAACAAAATATTCAGTCGATATGTGTGTGATGAGGAGTGAAGTCGACACGGTCAAATAAGTCGAGTAATTATGTCCCAGAGGCCAGTTGATGCGCACGAAAATCACGAAAGTTTTAATTTGATGTATGCGGGATATGTGTGTCGGCGCGACCGTTGGCCGTAGGTGGTGGGGGCATGCACTGATCGCTTTTGTGCACACAGGTTCTATGACAATTGTTTTATTCCAGAGACTTGGACGATAACCAGTATGCGTATTCGGACTCATTTCAAAGGGTTTTGGGAGATCCGTTAAAGTATCCTAAATGCTTGATTGGGATCTATCAGAAGACCAAACGAGCGAGAATTGCGCCAGAAATCGTTCCAAATCCACCCTGGCTTAATCAACGCTGGTGATGTTCTTTCATTCGGAGAGCAAATTCACGTGCCATTGGGCCAAGGTAGAATCCGTCTACGACGCATCTGAATGAATAAATAACCATGGAGGCGGTAATTTTCCCTTTCTCCGCATTGTTAAGTAAAGGGAACTTTTAAAGGAACATTCTAATCGTACAACGTTGAAGGTGCTTTTTAAGGTGCCATCTAAGCGGCTTTTGAGGGTTTTCTGATAGAAAATCACCCCTGGAAGGAAGGTTGATGGTTAAATCTTTCTTTTCAGCTGTGCTTACCAACGGTTTTCTTTCCTCTTCTGCGTATTACTTTGAATGAACTTGTCTTGCTATTCTTCACTTTGGAAGAAGTTGACGATGGAAATACTTCAATCTTGAGATGCCTCTGGTGAGCAGATTTTCATTATTCTCGATACAAAACACCTCATTAAGTTTATTTTCTGTCTAGTCGATGCAAAACTTTGGAACTTTGTGTACTGATTAATTAACGACTTCTTCATGTATATTCAATTTGAATGAAGCCATACTCTTCTCGGGTCAAGTGTACATCACGGATGGGCATCTGGTCTCCGGTTTCTATTTCGGTTGTAAGTTCTGTTGATTCGTGAGCCTCGTCGAATGTGCGTAACAGGTTCCCTATATCACAGTTTGAGTCTGCCAAGCAAAGTTGAATATTTGTTGAATATTCCTGTAACCAGGCGAAGTTTCAGTTATCACGGCTAACGGGTTTACAATAGAATACACAGGCTCCCTCGGGTGGTCCAACTTAGTGACAATGAACTAGGACATATTTGTAGAAATAACCCTAACATGGCGATTGAAATGCGTCAGTATATCTGCATAATCACTTCGGGGTTACCAATTTGCCCCTTTGAAGTAATAGTTCGTACATACCGACTCATTTAACCGTGATTTTGTGTAGACGGCTTTCTACGGCTGAGGCTGAAAAATCACAACCACTAATTACTGCCAACGTTATCAGTAGTCAGAGTAGAAATACGAAGCCCATGGGGGTGGCCGTTTATCGCTGAACACCGCACGACGTGATGCGTGGACGCTCACGTACTCTCTGTCACTCACTAATGACAGCAGTAGTAATTTCGCTCTGCAGAGCAGCGGGTATCCCGATCGTCTCGACCTTGTTCGTTTTATATAAACGTGTACTCTATGTCTTTCGCCTCGACTAAGTGCTAGTCGATGTATGGTGCGAATTCCGTGGTTTTACTCTTACAATTTTACTGTGAGCATATTGTTTGGAACAAAATCTTGATTGAGAACGTGGCAAACTTATGGTTGGGTGCATTATACTGTAGCTTAATCCGTGCTAAAATTGTGTCGACACGGACATCATGACAGGTTAGTCGACAGCTGGTCGGGAAAATGGATATCTCGGAAACTTGGACCACTGAACTCAAGGATCACTGCAATCAGAAAAGAAAGTAAGTAGAATAGCCCCGTTTACTGCATTCTCTGATAGCTGGGTTTTCAACTCTTTCCGCAACATAGTGGAGTGTAAACCACCAAAAGTGCTGAAGTAGTTCAGCTCGTTTACACTTGGACAGTCAGACCTGACTTATGAACCAAGAGGTTATCTTTGAAGAGAGTTTTCAGTTCGCTGATCGATTACATTGCATCAGATCACTGAATTGATCTGATGACTTCTTCCAAAAGGATGTCGAGCAATCCACTACCAAAGATGTTGGCATTCAATAAGTTCACTTTTATCACTTTCCGTAGCAAGATTTTCGAATTAAATGTCTGTTTACCTTGACCATGACTCTGTCGATATTCCTCCCCACCCCTGCTGACCTCATTTTGTCAACCTTGACTCCAAACCATCCTATTGTTATGTTTTACTGACTGTATCGTACATAAACAAGATCCACATTCACGGTTGATAAGGTTAAACGAAACAATTGAACCCCGCCATCAGTCTTATTCTGGTTATAATTTTTAGAATATAAGGGACCCAATGCTTCTGAAACGAGCCCGCAAAAGAACTAAACGAAACCAGTTACAATGGGACTGACCAATTTCATTATAATTTGGGGCAACCATCATAATAACCGCCGCGCACTGTAATCATCGCAAAATTTTTCTTGCTGGGTAAAACAAGACTCCGACGAGTCTGGTCAAAACCGTTTAGTTGCAGGGTTCGTGAAACAACTGAAATCATTTATTACAATATATCAACTGGAAGATCCAAATATAACGTTTGTAATACGTTATTGTACTGTTCTGCGGAATCAAACATGTCAAATGGATGAAGTATTTCAGCATACAAAAAAAACGAACTATTCTGTTGCTCCAAACTGTCCATTAAGGCATGGAAGAACGCTTCTTTGCCCGCGAACAGTCTCGTTTTAAAACCGTAAAACACAACACTTATGTGGGGCATTGATCCTTGCACCCAGTCGCCAAACAAAAGGTATTGGTCCTACTGGTGTGGGCAACCGAGTCTCCCAGTGGGCTGATGCTGTGGCCAAACACTGCAAGACAGGATTCACCTCTCATTCTATCGATCCGCACCTTTGATCGGCCGTTCTATCGCTCGTGCTTCCGTTTTCTCAGGCCGTGGGCTCGGTACTGGATAGGTGCTGATGTGCTTACTGCTGACGAGACTCTGTAATCTACCAACGATGTGTCAGACCATACCGAAATAGCAGACGAAAATGGTGGGTGATTTTAAGGAACCGGTTTAGTCGTTGACATCCCTGGTGGTGCTTGCAAATAAACCATTCCAAGCAAGTCTGGGCAGCTTGATGGTTAGACGTGTGACTCACTACCGTTCATCCCAGGTTTGCTTCCCTGTGGGAGCTGGATAGATGTGCTCCGCAAACCATAACTAACAAGGATGAAATAACTGTACTGTGTTTCCGTGGTTTCCAAAGGCGAGTTTAGCTTTGCTACGGCATGGCAACTCGTTTGCTAATAAAATATTCTACAACTTATATTGATTGGATTACTTCTGTAATATATCAGTAACTGGAATTTCCGATTTAAGTCAGGCAAATGTGTAATGTAGATCTTATCGATTCACTCTGGCTGTTGAATCTGTTTGCCTGCTTTCAACCGTTTGGTCTGGGCACCGAATTCTGATCGGCTTCACTCGGCATGCGTGTATAAACACACATACACACTCACACCCACACACACGCATTCACACAAGACTCTGTGACCTGTTCGACCGGTGACTAATCATACATTTAGAATAAACAACGTGGCGAACGAGCTCCTTTCCAGTTATTCATACTCATACCAATACATAACAATATACATGACTCACAAAATAAGAACGGGGAATGATAAGTGGTTGACTGGTTTATTGGAACTAGTAAGAGTGGCAATTTCTAGACACAGTCTACAAGACACGTTTCATTTTGTAGAAACTGTGAGGAACCTGGATCTAGAAGAAGAGCGAATGTAACCCTCAAAAAGAGGAGGAATCTCATACGTTGCTGAGCTGATAGAGCGTAAAAAATCTGCTCAGAAGACACAATAAAAAATGAATAACGGCTATCCTGAAAGGTTTGTCGACAGGACTATGCAAGGAAATGAAGGGATATCAGAGGAGATAGGAGCCCCAAAGAAGGTTCTATATGTGGGTTTGCCATTCAAAGACGACAAGGAAGCCGAAATTATTCGATGAAGACTATCGGGAGTAATCATTAGAACATTCTACGCTGCACTGTTACAAATCCTGTTCGTTTACAAACAGATAGTGTGTTTTAGATTGAAGGACATAGTGCCGAATTATTCAACCTTGTTTTGTGTGTATTCATTTACCTGTTCCTATGGAATTAGGTACATTGGTCGCACGACTGGCGCTTATCCGAAACTCGTTCATGAACACCACTCGGCCTGGCTGAACACGGGAGCAATTAGGACAATTACGAGCGCTGTGTGCTCACACCTTGTTGAGTCAAAGCATTCTGTAGAGGGGATAAACGCTTTTCGCATCCATTTACAAAGTCTGGGGAATGCAATCAAGACTCGCCAAGTGTCACATCTTGGCCACAGCCACAGATTTGGGATTATCATTCCCCGTTCTTATTTTCTGAGTCATATATATATTGATATGTATTGGTAAGAGTACGAATAACTGAAAACGAGCTTGTTCGCCATGTTGTTCATTCAAAATGCCTTCTGTGGGATTTTTCAGACAATCGTGCATTTGTGTACCCGATTGAATCCAGGTCCCACTAGCTGGTTAGTCAGACCAATCGATCGATGTCCGCGTTTTCGTCTTTCCATTCGTTTGTGTTCGGTAAATGCGCGTTACTTTCCTTTTCTGTTATTGTTGCGGTCTTTTCGTTAACCAGCTTGGGGACTTGTTCGTCTGCCAATTGGCCATAGAAAGTGTTATCCTTTTCTGAACTGTACAGAACGTGAGTAATCCGTGATCCCCCTGAGGAAGCCACTTTTTGAGGTTTGTGTATTTAACACTTTGATTGATTATTGTTTATAGTACCGCTAATAAACTTTGGTTGGTTGATTTGGTTTCTGAGGATTGCGCGTCACTTCACGTTGGCCTAGACACCCGATAGACTTACCTATAGTTCAGGAATTGGACGTACGTATTCTACACTGGTGAAGAAATACAAGTAGGCGATCCTGCACCGATGAAATGATTTTGTGAGGACTGAACAAGGCTGTTGCTGATCGCCCTGATTGGTGGTAGACAGTAATCCACTGTCATTCGGATCGATACCACACCTGATCTATTGGGACCTTGTGTGGTTCTTCTCCACTCCATGTCTCGGGGTCTGGCTGCCGGTTATCCCCAATTGTGTTGTGGGCCTTCGTGGCTATCGGGGAAATGCCCCTTCTACTACACTCATGCGTAAGCATGTAATTAAAAAAAGAAGTAACTTGAAACTTTGGGTCATTTGTGTCTGAATAAAACAAATAGAAAATGAATGGAAGTTGCGACCTTGAGACATTTCGTTCGCTTTCTATTGTCGTCAATGGAAAACCTACTAGCTTTCATATGATACAATTAGTGAAATGAAGTAGTGGGAATATACTAGTGTGCTAGATATGCACGTGACTGGAGTTGTATTGTATCGTGACTACAGTCAAGAAGAGAGATAATTTATTTGGGGAAAAGGGGAGTTTTGGAAATAATCATCATGACTTTCCCAAATGCAAACTGCTTTCAGTGTCGGTTACGTAGTGGAGGAAATGACCTGTTGAGAAAGAATGCAAAGCAACAGTGGGTACTGGTTTCTCTGTTGTCAAACATTGTGTTTCTTGGTTGAAATCATTCACTGCATGCAAATATCTTTTCATGATATGTTCAGCCACTTTCTGAGTCAGGTTAATTTCCATTCTCTCTACGTACATATCAACTTAACTCCGGACATGTGAGGTACTGTGATCAACTTCACCACAATTTTGACACTGAGCATTACGGAATCAGCAAGTTAATCTGAGATATTTTGCATGCATTCCTTAGCTCAGACTGTTCAGCGTTGAACTAAGAAGTGCGAATCGTTTCGGTATTTTTGATACTGCACTGAGTTGCTGCTTTGAGTAGGAACCGACTGGGGATTTCCAACTTTGAACAGCTATCGTAGTTCGTGACTGACGATACAGTGCACGTCATGCTACTGCTTCCAGGCTGATATGGCCGAACGGAATGTTCATTTCTGCAGGTGGAGTAGACGCTACTGTAATTCTGAGCAATTTATCCCGGCAATTATTCTATGGTGCAGTTGTACCTCGAGTTGATCACCAAAGTTGCACTGGGAAACCTGCGTTTATAACTGGATAATGAACTCCCAAATAGACTGGTTGGCTTCTGGCTTCAAGCAGTGAAACTTAGCGTAGTGATTCGAATACCTCCACCGCGCTGCAGCTTTATTTTCAGCATCTAGCCAATCAAGTGAAGTCGGACCTTGACGGTCAGATCGCGCAGATACAGCAGAATCACTTTGTGATTGGTCAGTAAGTTATCTTCCAATAAGCGTATTCCTCCTTTTGCATAAAAACAAGTTTGCTCCAACCAAATCAGACAGAATGCACTTCTGCTATTCTCGCTTGGTTCCTAGTAAGCATAGTCTGGGAGCGAGCTATTTCATTAAGTACGACAGACGGCGTAGATACAATTTGCAGGCTTAGCCTTCTCGGCCACCTTAAAGTTTACAGGTAAGAAGCGTTTCAAAGTAAAATCTTTCGACGATTTGTATTACGTAGAAATTTTAGGGGAAGTCAAATTCTTAACCGCGGTGTAGGCATCCTTTACGATAATTATCAGAAAATACGCGGGTTTTTTTATCTGAATCCATTCCTTTCGGTTTGAACCACCGTATTTTTTATGGCTTCACAGTTACTGTCAAAACTGATGCATACGGGTGTCCGATAAGCACATTTTGTGCTCGTACACGACAGTATTAATGCAAAACTACATAATGTTATGCGTACCATAACTAGCAGATAGTGGAGAGGTTTTAGGACAATAACCTTTGTGATCTGTTTGTATGCGGTGAGTAGCTGCACTGAAAAAAGCAGAAGAAACCCTACATTTGCCATTACACGTGGGCCGCAACTATGACGGAATATGAGCCTCGGAGGGAAAATGCAACAAGATTTTTCTTACATTGAGTTAACCCAAACATTATCCATAACACAGTGTTCAAGCACGGTATTAAACATGTGGTGTGCATTTATTATTCAGGATTTTTCACAGTCTTATCAGCACAGAGTCCACCATTTTGGCGATGAACAGATTTCTTATCTTATGCACATCGCGTTACACTTTTGACTCCAATGGTCAGTGTTTGGTTAGGCTATTAGACTGCTCCCTTCAGAACAGAGGAAGTTTGACAATGACGTTCAGATCCCCGCTATTAGAGGGTAATTGTATGAACTGGAACTTGAAGTTGTGCAAACATTTACAAGTCTTACAGTGAGTAATTACCAGCCAAATCTTTCTGCATGACTTTATATAAAAAACCCTCATGAAAGAAAGCATGAAGTATTATCCCGAAAAACTATTACCCATCTAGGTTACTTCTTATCGATGAATTTGGGGAATTTGTCAGTTATACCGATGAAGATTTTCCAGCATTCGAAGCATCGGTAATTGAAGCCCACAAACAAAGCTGAAAATGTTTTATTCCGATCCAAATCAATAATGTTCGTTGTTATGATATATCGACATTCGACGGTACGATATCTTGGGGGCAATTCCTACATCAAATGACATTTTTCTGAGCCTTCTGCGGCTGATCATATACCAAGAGTCCATACGAGAAACAAACCCGTCGCCAAAATGACCGGCCTCGTGATTCGAATCCCCTGATGAAACCAGTACGTGCCCTCATTCGTTGGGCCTGCAATGCAGCCTTCGTATCACGTGATACTAGCTGCACTGAAAATAGCGACTACCTTATGTGCAACAGGGAGTGAGAGAACCCTGGAAAAATTCCCGCCCTCGATTAGAAATAGGGATTTCCGGTATTGTTTTTTGATCGTAATGCACGTAAAGTCGTCTTTTTCATTCGAACAGCAAACTCTTCTACCTCTGAAAAGTATGCTTGGGGTAGTTTTCCTGTGATTTACCTGAAAAGTGATGCTCCTATTCGCGTTGAAACACTGAGCAAGATAAGGCAAAAAAATTCAAAATTATAAGCCTTGGCAGTTCTACTTGGATCCCATTTACGAAGGTATCGGAAAAACTCAGTTTAGGCGGATCTTTCTATCGCAATCGCGATAACGAAGCGCGTTCAGAAGACTTTAAAGCCAGCGCTCTTGTTGATGTTAAGTAGAATTTTATTTTTCCAGTGAGTTGGGTGGTCATCTTTGTGAGGCAATTTTGAGCCACATATATCGTGAAATCTCCAAGTGATGAAAAGATTTTTCCTAACCTTGCGATGTAGGCATAACCATGAAAAATACAGTGACCAAACAAACGGCTTCCACCAAAATATTCGGGTAGTAAACATACTTAAATATAGCCTGGGATAATTTATGTGGTCCTGTCGGTCAGTTTCATGAAGTATCCATACCTTGTTAATTTTTAGCCTACTTTGCTCAAAACCTTTTATCCTGGCAACGAAGATCGCACAAATTCAACCACCCATGGTGTGGCAAAAAATCAACAAATAGAAGGAAACTGTGAATGAATTAAGATCATTACCCGATGGCCTGATATAACTTAATTAATTCACGTAGCTCGAAATATTTACCAAATACATTTTCGCATACATGACAATCGACACTATCTGCAGACAGTCCCTAACTTCTTGCTCTTTTGAATGAATACGCAATGCCTGGAAACTGAAAAAATCCATGATGACACAATTGACCGTAAAGCCTGTTGTTGCGTGTCTGAATAACACCGGAAGTACATAGTACGCTGGAAACACGTAATAGATATTGAGCTCAGTATCAGTTTTGCTAGTGATGGAATTTCAATCCCTTAGTGAATTGGGCTCTGTGTGGTGTGACTGCGTATTTAAATGTGTACGGTTTTAAACAGCCATATTACTTGGAGAAGCCATCGACAGTATGAGGGGCGGGAATTATCCTGACAATGGGAAAACCACTTGCATTTATAGCATCCAAATGCGGCGTCTCACTGGAGTAGTGATTGCACATCGATGCTCTCCGTGTACAGGACTGTCGTCCCGTAATTAAGTGACTGGCAGAAAAGTGAACCCAAAGTCCCAAAGCACAGAACACAGGATAGCTTCATTACGTATATTATAAGACAAATCGTCAAACAATACCAGTAACATACCTCAAATTTTAGGCACTCGTCCACAAAATCAAAATAGCCAACAAAGGATTCAAAACGTCCAGACAATAATGGACAGGAATCGCTCAAGAAGACAATGTAGGAGCAAGTCAATTGGTATACAAAGTAAGTCCTTATTTATTTACAACATTTTGACCAATCAACGGTCAGAAAAGAAGTAATGGTCCGAGGGAACACATACACAATTGTGGTGAAGAACAAACGGAATAACATGGCTATGAGAAGGTAGCCTAATCACAACGCGATATCCAAGTTCAGTCATTCATACAGAAAAGGCAGATAGAGAGAGAGAGAGAAAGATAATTACGTCCAAACGTTTGGGCTCTGTGAAGAAGTGCGGGCAATTATGACGTAATAACGGAACGGATCATGTATATCGGTGGGTTACTTGAAAACCGGGAGAAAGGTTATGTGAGTGACGAGATGGAACAGATGAGATCAACAATTAGACAAATGACAACTAAGGCCAATAGACACCAGTCATAGAAACAGGCCTCAAATTGCATGAAGCAATCCCAAGAAGCACAATATCGAACTCTGTTGAGTGAACTTTGAAATAAAATGGTTGATAATATGCACTTTGAAAAATTGCACAGATGCTCGTGAAATTTTACGAGAAATAAGGCAAAAGTTTCTCATTATTTAATCGTATATATCTGCGTTACAAAAATTACACAGGCTGTTTTACAGAATGTCCTTGTGACCTGGCGGTGCCACACTGGTTTGCTTTGCTCTCTGTTTGGGAGCGGCGCTGACAGGTTTTATGTACTTACATACATGTATACCCTTGGGAAGTAAAGTAGTCATTTTGTAGAGTTGATTTTATGAAATTTATACGATACTGAGTACCAGTCACCGTGTAACGTTGATCCTTCATCTACAGATGGTGTAATTATGCCTCAAGAGACGAAATGGAAGAGGTGGCCGGGGCTCAGTGTGGTTCTTAGTGTGAAAAGTACCTAATTTGTGATGAGTCCACATTGTGGAAACTTTCGTACCCTAAATAACAGTCAATGGGTACGCTAAGAAAGACCGGATTTTGTCAATAATTTTTTCAGTCCTAATGCGTGGTAGATATAGTTACTTCCGGAATCCAAGCTGTTGTATTAGTGCAAAGACTGCGGCCAGCAGCTGAAATGATGTCCGTGGGTTTATAAGCGGGGATCTACCCACTACCGGCATGTCAAAGTCAATCATCCACACAGGTTAGTATACTTGTGAATTATTTAATTTTTTTAAGACGGCCTAGAAATACAGCTTGGAAGAACAGTGTCTCGGCATCACCGTGAAAGCTCTTTTGCAGTCCTTGTCCGATGATTTTATAACCTGCGTGCTAACGGTGAGGCAACATCGTGACGTGGTGCACCCTTTGATCTACCACTTGCCAGGTATTCCAAGTAGCCCAAGGACAAATCATACACTACCGGTATCTGAGACGATACAGTTATTGGGTGACTTGTATATTCACACTGAAATCCGAAAAGGTTTGGTTACGAGAATACGTGGCACTCCAACAGTTCCGAACGTCTTCGATTTCCAGCTCATTGTCAAGGCTGGAAAAGTTATCCACTTTCCCCCTGTGAATCGGATTTAAGGAAACCCGTGCCGTTCATCGAGAGGCCCGCAAGACCAGCAGAATAATTATGCCGAAAAAATTCATGAAGTCAGCATCATGTGTTCCTAAAGGAACGTAATGCTGTTCCGGATGACATTTTATTCTCCCTTTTTATGCCCTTCGCATTCATCCTGTGTTCTGTATAGATTTTTCACTTTCCTATGCAACCAAATAAAAGTACCGTTATAAACAAAAGTCCGGCAAAATTGTAAATTTATGAATGATGCACATCTTCATTGTTTTGGGCAATTTTTTCACACGTTATACCATCAACTTGTAAGTACGTAATTTCTGTGAATGGCGTACTGTCGGATACAATCATTGTACCCATTACCACCATCACTTGTAATTGTTTATGGCATTTTGGTACGAAACAGTTTTTCAAGTTTTTTTGAACTTTCAAATAAATTTCTATTTTCCACCTTCACTTTTTTAGATTAC
Source organism: Fasciola hepatica (assembly GCA_948099385.1). NCBI lineage: Eukaryota > Metazoa > Platyhelminthes > Trematoda > Plagiorchiida > Fasciolidae > Fasciola > Fasciola hepatica. Next base: position 176,579 of record CANUEZ040000138.1, read on the forward strand.
GCATTCGTCTTTGAATGCGACTATAGACGGCTTCCATTGGGCTCGGAGTGGCATTGAAGGGCTGCTGGTTCGGAAGTGCGCAAAGAACAGCCTTTCGAAACACACAGACTCATTGTTGCTGTCAAGGATAAGTCAACAAGATTCATCGTCTCTGACTAAACCACAGACATTGTTCATTATATCCCAAGGTTCGCAGAAGAACCGGTGTCTGTCGCTGAAAGACAAAGCTTTAGTTTATCAAAGCTAAAGATCAAAGCAATGCATGACGAGAAAGCAGGTACGTAAACTAACATTTTCTTCCAAATAAATCAAACGGCTTTTTCTTTTGGAAATACTTTATTCATGTGACCAGATCATCACCTCTTCAGGCACTCCGAAGATTAGAAACAATTTATCATAAGTTTTTGGAAAATCCACTTGAATTCTTCACATCGAAAAGTCGGACGCCGCGAGCCGGAACCGAATCGGTGACCCTCCGCATACCGGGCAGATGCTCTACCAGCTGAGCTATCGCGGTCCGAACAGTACGGTGTGAATAACGCTAGTGAATAATCGATAGTGCGCAAACCACTATTCCAATGATACACAGTATCTATCCTGGTTATAATCATTGGGCTAGCCTCGTCAGTCACTTCCCAATGGAACGAACAGCACATGGTTGAATGTGATCCAACGGATGTTGAAATATATTCAGAGAATGTATTGTTGAAACGAGGAGCTGGTTCGATTCCGGCTCGCGGCGTCCGACTTTTCGATGTGAATGCAAGTGGATTTTTACAAAAACATACGATTCAGGCTCCTCGTGCCAACAATACATTCTCTGAATTTATCATAAGTCGAAACTCTACCTGTTCTTCAGATTTAATTCGTAGTTGTACATTTCAGTCCTATTTCCCGAGAAATAAACATTCATGATACCCAACTTACTGTTGCCTAATTTACCGATATATTCCCAAATCACTGATTATAGTTGCTGTGATACATAGATTATTAGACATTCTTCCTTTTTGTTAAAAATAGTTTCCAGTCAAACTGTTTTCGAAATGTGCACGGGAATATTCTTTTGGTATCCAACATTTCCTTAATTGAGACTGTGTCATCCTTCTAAATCTTGATATTTCAGATCCGATGACTACATAACACAAGAATGGTGAATATCGGCCAACAATTCAGAGTAAAACAGTCCTCGAATTGCAAATGAATGCAGATTTCCAGTGCACTGTTTTATAGTAGACTTATCGACTTTTAAAAACTTTCTTTAATAAACGGTGAATTAGTGATTTCGATCTAAAGGATACATGAGGAGCAAATAGACTAAAACCGGGCAATGAAGATGGATTAGGAATGGTAGAGGTACCCGTATGCAGCGATTATTTTCACACGGGCGTAGCCCAACTCGCTCCCAAATGGCACAGGTAGTTCTGCCCAACGTTTCTCATGATGTGACCCAAAGTTGACCCAGCCTTGTCCCAAGTGGGACCGGGTTGGGAGTACTGCTTGGGATGGGATTGAATAAACAAATTATCACGCGGATGTGAAAGCGAGGGTGTGGTTGTTGGAGTGGTGACTAGTGGTCAATGTGCGCGGAAAGCAAACGGACTGTCTGGTAAATACAAGTTGAAATTGATATTAGATAGCATGGAATCTGGACTAAACCGATTTAATTTAATTTCTCATTATGGCGAGCTGAATTCCCATGGCCAATTTCAATACGTCTTTCCACTCCGGAATGATGTAGTCTCCGACACATTAAAACATCGACTATTCTGTCTAATGCAGTAGTATCTTCTGCGTTCCCTCCGTGTACTTTGATAAATGAAAATTTACATGATGTACGTGAGCAATCAAAGAGTGCAAAAGGAATGCTTGTGATTCAGATAGGAATCCAGCTGCAAAGCAACTGTGAGGTGCTTCAGTATAGAGATGACTGGGCAGAAGAGTACCGGGTACGCGTATCTGATGAGTGCCAACAGCCGCAAAACCGGTCGTGTGCTTCCTATGAAGTTTTGTACTCTCATTTCGATACAGTGTCACGCTACTCATGTCGAGAATGCTTGTATATTACAAAACTTCTCCCTTTCATTGTTATCAATCAAAGCACGATGAACCAGGCGACAGAGATCATTGGGGTTTACCAAAGTGTCGTTGTAATGCGGCTCCGTCTGTTTTATTACTAATACGGAAATTTCAATGCCCTGGTTGTTCTTGGTAGGCGCTTTTTCTTCATTCAGTTCTCCTCTAAGACTGATAGCTTGAGAAGTAAACAGTTTCTTAAACTAAGCGATACTTTATGCTCCTCGCAATCCCTTGGACGATGAAATCGTACAAATTGTGGCGGTCTCTATCTAGACGGAGGTTATGTTGGGGTTTTTTATGCAGAGAGGAGTGATGCGTTTTATTTCTTGGACAATATTTCGTTGTTTTTGACAACTCATTTACATGATCCACTCAACGATTTGTGTGTGAACTGTTTTGAATTGTCCCACTAACTCCAGTGAGAGGAGCAATCTACCTTCGAATCATCTTAGTTTATTGGTATAAAATATATAGTTTATGTATGAAATGTCCTGATCATAAGCATAATCATGCGTAAAAGCTTATCGGTCTACTGATAGACCTAAACGGCCCGTCTGGTTTGTTTATCTGTTTAATCCGGGATCAGTCGGTTCGGCTGTGGTCGGTTTAGACGAACGTTAGCCGATGATTGGTCCTCAGATCACTTGACTGGCTCCACTCTTGTTGACGATTCTGGTCAGCCGATTCCGTGCTATCTGCTTCACTGCCTCCGACCTTGTGCTTGATTCTGGATGGGCGACAGCATGCTGTCTGACCACTAAACTGAGCCGTCTGTTAGCAATATGCTGGAACCATTCCCTCACATGGACTTTGTGATTATGACAGTTGGAAAGCTTACGTCAGTTGTTAACTATTTCTCTTACTAAAACTTCCTAACTGAAAACCTCTTCCTTTCCTTGGGCTGATGGTCTGATCTCGGGCTGAGTTATCATGAGAACGAAGTGAAGACAGTTATATGTGCAGCCAACAGCTCGAATCCCTTCCGCGAGTATAACCCGGTTTGGCTAAATACCAGGATCACTAAAGTTATCATCTATTGTGGAGACCGGACGTGTAAACGTATTGCTTCGCCTCCTGTTTGATGTGGTTTGCGGACGTTAGCTTAGAAAGAGGAAAGATCGCATCGCGGCTACAACGAAAGTCTTAACAGTCTATCACCTTGGCATACCTGTGTTCCCGAAAACAATCCATCAATGCAATCACTCTTCCCTATTCGCCACCATAACAAAATTTTACAAGAAATTCCTTCCCTGACCAATAAAAGTCAAAGTTAATTTCGCACCCAGGAGACTGTCAAGAACAATGTTTAACATGTTCATCGTGGTTGGCTGTAGGATGCCCAAGCAGACTGTGTTGCATCAGCCGAGAGAAGGAATCCGTTCTTCCGGGTTCAAACTTAATTCGCATACAACTGACAGTGTTATTACCTGAGACCAATTTTATTCTGTATCATATCATTTGCTTGGGGTAATCCACGGAAATAGGGTTGTTTTCACAATCACAAGCTCACCAACGTTAGGTAATGCTCGTATCAAAATATTTTGCGAGTTTCTGCCAACCTACAATTATTTTGTCAATATTTTCCATTTATCAGAAATCGACAATACGTGAATGTCCTTTATTACGATTAGAATCTCTAACACACAGAGATACAGACAGACAGACAAACAAAATCATATGATGAGCGGGGAGCAAATGTCAGTCACATGACCGCCGATTCCGGAAAATGATGTGCATTTATCTGGTTATTCGGAACACTTTAATACTCCCAAGAGCCTCAGAAACCACAATGCGTTTCCGACGCTCGTCGGCTGCGATAGCCATTGGATGCCAAATAGAATTTGTTACTTTGTCGGCCACAGGTTGCAACGATCCAAGGGCACGGTAACTTGACGCATCATCTACGGCTCTAGAAACAAAATACTCTGAATTCACACCATTTCCCAAGCCACACTGATCTGATGGGGCTAGTTGAATTGGTGCTGCTTGAATCCGGTGGTTCACGTGGTCAGCGATCAACAAACGTCGTTCCCAGGGTATATGAACTAGTCCGTATGGTTGAAGCATCTGTTATTCAAGTTTAGTAAAATATTCGGATCAAAAATACGAGAGGGATGAAATAAGAAACGGAGTTCATGAAGTCAGACAACGATAGATCACATGACTAAAGTCGCATTTACTCCTCAAAAATGCAGTTACTGTAACGAGAACGTTTTGGTTGCACTACCGTATTTATCATAACCGTGATTTTCAGTTCAGGAAGAAATTAATTCACCGGGACAATGCTATTGTGCATGCTTTGTCGGCTCCGGCGGTCGCGTACGCGATCTGACAGTCTCACACGCACTCGCCTTACCGACTGCCTATTGATTCACGCATATTCGCCGCCACCATTAATCACACCTACTCACCTCAATCCACCATTCATCTGATCACATTTCGGTACGCACCGGACGGCCTAGCTTGGTCGTGACGACCGCATGTACAGCTTGCATTTGCACAGTTTTCCGCACTTGCTTGGGCGTGCGTCGACAAACAGTTTTCCCGCATTCAGTAATCAGCTTTATTACAGCTTTCTGAACACAACAGTGTGGTCCCACCACTGGTCGAAATGCTCTCTGCGTATAACAATGCCGATGAACTTATACTGATCAGTATGTATGCACGCACGCACGCACGCCACACATCACATTAGACTTCGGCAATGAGGTTGGCGATTTGTTGCCCCTAAGCTGTACGGCTTGGCCGCACTGGATCACGTGCTGCTTGTAATTGCCTACGGAGGATTTGCTCGCTTGATTGCCTCATCATGCACTCGTAAGCGGTTCCTAGCATACTGTGTTATCCTCTAGTCCAGAACACAACAAATGTAACAGATGAATTAACTGAGACGGGTCTTTAGCTTTCCAGCATAACTGAAACCACGAAAGACGTATACTTAAATTTGGAAGCTGATCGAGCAAGGGCAAAAAATTAGTAAGCCAGAAAAAAGTAAATATTTGGATTTCTGGTCTTCTGGCTCATTCCCCCATTCGATTTGTTTACTTAATGACTGATTGATTGATCGTCTTCTCACCTTTTTAAAAGGATGAACTATCAGCCGGGGTCGGCAACACATTTCTACCTTAACAGTTTAGTAACTGCGGTTCACCAAAAAGCAGAGGCTTCATAAAACGCAATAACTCACCTGATCCAAACCAGTACCATAGCCACCAGCCATAGAAACACATCCACCAGTGCTGAGGGAGTAAAGCTTCAAGCTTGGTGCGGCCCAGTCAGTTACTGCCACAAACCCAGATCCCTGTTCAATCAGCTCGACGTAGTAAGGTTCTGTAAGTGATGGTCGGGCAGAACTCAGCACATCTGCATCAGTGTGCGTGGTAGCCAGTGGAATGTTCATCACCTCTGAACTGGATGAACTTCGTAAGTCGTACAAACCTATCCGACGTCGTCTACTATCCACGACAGCAATCAGACCAAGTCCGCTGGCTACCCCGCGCGGATGTTTGAATGGTTCAGCAGAAAGGGTTCCTTTGGTTTGGCCTTCCAAACTGAAAATACGCACCTAATAGAAAGCAGAACATTGAAACATTGGATGCTTGAATGCAATAAATATTTTTTGTAAACAATAGCGAATGAATGATTCATTTGTTAATCTATTTGTCGAGCCTGTTAGAAGACAGCCATGCTTTCATTACCAGTGGATGATAAACTAACAGTGCAATTCAAATTACAGCTTGTGTGCAGGTGGCTTTTTTCTGCCGTATTTTCCGTTGGTGAAGGGTTAAACACCGTCATTTGGTCGCCTTGTGTCTTAATTCACGCTTACTTTATGCGGATAGCCCCAGCGAGAGGATGAGCCGGACTCATGAATGTCCCTAATGGTATCCGTCCAGGAGCCACGATCGGATGAAAGACCTGAACACAGGGAGGTCCATTTCTGCTATCAGTTGCGGAAGCCGTGGACAGACTCTGGTCCTAATAGTTCATCGTCCACCGTAATCGTCGCCTTTTCAGGAAAATGGACACCTTTTCGATATCGAAGAACAGTTGTGTTATTGTATAGTTGGAAAGCGCGCGTGGTGCCAAGCCACTTTCAGGATCCTTCGCAGACACCAGTGGTCAAACAATTCCAGCTTTCAGATGTCCTTGACGCTTATTGATCAAGTTTCGCAACCGCTGGTCCGTATTAGACCGATAGCGGCCCGTGAGACGCGGACTTCGGTCCTGGTGGCTGATTACATCGAGGGCCCAGAGAGCATCGCGAAGCTTAAGAAAAACATCCTTGTCAATGCGCAAACTGGCTTCTTCTCTGGCTTGGCCATTTAAGAGGATCGTGGAACCCAAATATTTGAGCGCCGGGAATTGCTCGATTTTTTCGGCATTCATCCATATCAGTTAAATAGATAATGTGGCGCAGGTCGGAGGGACCTTAGTCTTCGACTTGTTTATCTCTGGTCCCGCAGATTTTTCGAAGGATCCTACGTGATTCAAAACCGACTGTAAGACAGTCGGGCTGTCTCTAAATGTACAGGATTGTCGTCCCGTAATTAAGTGACTCGCAGAAAAATGAACCCAAAGTCCCAAAGCACAGAACACAGGATAGCTTCATTACGTATATTATAAGACAAATCTTCAAACAATACCAGTAACATACCTCAAATTTTAGGCACACGACCACAAAATCAAAATAGCCAACAAAGGATTCAAAACGTCCAGACAATAATGGACAGGAATCGCTCAAGAAGACAATGTAGGAGCAAGTCAATTGGTATACAAAGTAAGTCCTTATTTATTAAAAACATTTTGATCAATCAACGGTCAGAAAAGAAGTAATGGTCCGAGGGAACACATACACAATTGTGGTGAAGAACAAACGGAATAACATGGCTATGAGAAGGTAGCATGATCACAACGCGATAGCCAGGTTCAGTCATACATTCAGAAAAGGCAGAGAGAGAGAGAGAGAGAGAGAGAGAGAGAGAGAGAGAGAGAGAGAGAGAGAGAGATAATTACGTCCAAACGTTTGGGCTTTGTGAAGAAGTGCGAGCAATTATGACGTAATAACGGAACGGATCATGTATATCGGTGGGTTATTCCAAAACCGGAGAGAAAGTTTATGTGAGTGACGAAATGGAACAGATGAGATCAACAATTAGACAAATGACAACTAAGGTTAATGGACACCAGTCATAGAAACAGGGCTCAAATTGCGTGGAACAATGGGAATGAACAGATAGAATATCACACCGGCGTGGAAGCGAGGGTGTTGCGGTTGGCGTGCGAAATAGTGGTCAGCGTTCATTGAATGCAAACAAACGGTTCGTGAAACACAGAACGAAATAATGATAGATAGCATGGGATCTGGACTGGATCAGTTTAATGGAGTTTCTCGATATGGCGAGCTAAAATTTAATGACCAGTTTCAGTAAACCTATACACCAAGAATGACGAATAACTCCGGCGAATTCCAAATCGACGAGGAAAACATCTGTGCCCAAATGAAATATAAAGTAATCTGTGAGCACACGACGCATTTCCGACTGATGATATAGTTAGAACGGCGCGGACGATAAGGAACAGCCTTGCCTAATATCTGAACTGAGCCAGATATTACTGTATTTCTCATCGTAGATGCGTATGACTGAACGCATTTGTAAGTAATGCGAACTCTTGATAGATAAAGTCTTCTGAGGTATTCCATCTGCTTGTACCATAGTACATAGCCATCCTCTGTCAGCCGAGTCAAAGTGTGGTGATTCAAGTACCTTCACACGCGATCCCGTGCGCAACAGCTTCATTTCCAGTAACGAACCAATCAGGTGAATCCGGACGGTAACTGTTAGATCGTGTAGATACAGCGAAGTCGCCTTGTGATAGGTCAGTACGTTATTTCGTAAAAAGGTCATGCCTATTATTGTATATAAACGAGTTAGTACCAAACAAATGTAACGGAATACAGTTATGCCGTGCTTGTCTGGTCGTGTAGTTCTCCGTCCGTGTGTTATAATCTATAAGACCTTCCGGGTGAGCTGATCTACCAGTCTCTGAGAATCTTGCTCCAGTTGCAGCATGTTGACTCCAGTAAGAATTTTAATATCAGGATGTGTTCCTTCAGGACGGGACAGAACATCGGCCATGTGATTGTCGGAGCCCGCAACATGATCAATGTTAAAATCAAATTCCTGAGGACGAAGAGTCCATCGGGCCATTTTGCCGCGGGGATCCTTTGTTATTTTGATCCACTCCAACCTTTTGTTATCTGTCTCAGAATGAAACCGTTGACCTAACAGATAAGGTCGCCACTTCTCCAACGTCCTCAAGATAGCCAAACATAGTTTTCAGTAGTTGATTATTTCCTCTCCGCTGGTGTGAGCACTCTGCTTGCGTATTCCACCACACCACTCATCTGCTTTAGCACTGCTCCGATACCTACACCTCGAGCATCTGTACTGACCGTGAACGGCTCAACGACGACCGGAAGCTGCAACGTGAGATGTTCGTTCGACATGGCACTTTGGATTTGACAGAACGCCTGATTCGCTTCTGAGGTTCATTCAAGTTTTTGCGCCTACTTGAAAAGGGCGTACAAAGGCTCCAAGGTAGATGTGACATTTTCCACAAATCAACTGTCGTACTCGGCACAACCCAGGAACCGTCCCAATGATCTTTTAGAGATCGGTACTGGAAATTCCTTTAGTTCGAGAATTTTATCGGGAAGAGGTCGTAGTTCTCCGATTCTAGCCTTGTGGCCCTTAAGGGTGACTATCTATCTTCCTATCTGAGACTTTGGCCCGTTTATTCTCAGTTCGGCTTCCTTCACGCGCCTCAGTCAGTTTTCCAAATGTACAACCCGTTCGTTCACCGTCCAACTGTTGATCACGATATCAGCTCCTCACACCGCAACGTTTGCTAGTCCCGTTAATAATTTAGGCATAAGCAGACGAAAGGTAAAGGGCGCTCCCGATAAGCTGAATAGCATCCTCAGGAAACGGTATTGCTTGTCCGCTACTGTGAATGCTGTTTTATCTTGATCCTCTTTCATTATTGGAACTTACCAGTATCCCGACCGCAGGTCGATCACCGAAAATATGGTGGTTGTTCGCGGTTTATCGAATACCTCTGCTACCGAAGGCACCGGCACCGGTTTGTGTATGGTTAAATCGCTCACACGTCAAAAATCAACACAAAATCGGAATTTCCCATTGGGATTTCTAACAAATAGCAGAGATGAGTGGTACGTGTTCTGCTCTTCTTCGATAACTCTTCCAACTTACTGTTCACCTGAAGCTTTACCTAACCTTCCAGATGGACGGGAATACGACGAGGTCCACATGGTCGAAAAGCCCCAGGCTTTGTAGGTATTTCATGTTCCACCCAGCCACAAAAACCGAGTGGGTCTTCACCCGTCGTAAACTGCTCCGCAAATTCTAGTGTGGTCGGTTGAAACGCCGGGTTCACACTGATGCATATTTCACTTGCAACGGACCAACATGTCTGATTGGATGGTTGAAGAACAATTAGTGCTGATCCAAACTTTGTGTTCAACTGATATTCTATAAGACTAATCACCTCTTTCAGTGTCCGCAAGAGATCGGCGCCCAGTATTGTTTGGTTGCTGTTGCGTGATATAACGGACTCATGCGTCATCGTTCTGTCATTTATTCGAATCATCCTTTGTGCCATTCCGTCTGTGTTTAAAGAGTGTCCTCCCAAAGTCCTGACTTTCATGGCACATGATTGCACTTTCTCTCCTGGCAAACACCTGGCCAACGAGACTGCCGCACCGGTATCTGTCAAGAAGCCTTCATCACGCCCATCAATCTTGGCTTGTGCTCGTATAGCCTCCTGATCTACTGCCCCGATAACGAACTGATTTCGAAAACACGGTAAGTAGGAGTTCAGACCTTTATTTCTTGCCTCGTGCTGTTGGCGTTTGCGACATAGACGCCAAAAATTACCCACTTTTTGGCAGTAAAAACACCGGGATTGATTCGATTTTCTTGCAGTCCCCGATTTCCCTTTCTTTCGAAAAGCCATGTGCGATATTTCTTCAATGCACTCATTCTTCAATCTTGAGTCTCCTGCGTTAGCCGCACTTGCCTCCGTCGCACCGTGATTGGGTAATTCACAGACGGCCTCCGCCAACTGTAAACTATCCATCTCGTACCCGGAGCAGAGAATACGTACTCGACCTTTTCAGGGTCTCTGGCGAGCTGTTCGCCAGCAGCTGAGTGCGTACCTCTTTCCCAGCGTGGGCAACGAGCAGTCCATGAACGAAGGGAGGGTGACAGTTTGTACCAACGGGTCCGCCCCAGCTCCCAGATGGGAGGCCTTGAAGTGCCACATCTCCTCCTCAAGTTCGGTCGAGGTGTCGAATCCCGTGATTAGGGCATCCTTGGCTGCGACCCACTCCATCTTCTCCGGGCCTCTTCGAGCCGCATCCAGCGTCGACGGCACTCTGCCCTCGAGAAGCGCTCGAAGGGTCACCAAATTATCCCGGTACGACCGATCCCCATCGGTTCCACCAAGTTCTCGAAGTCCTCCAGGAAGCTTCGACCATCTCCGTCCTTGAGGGACTGAGGCTACTGGATCTTCATCCTGGTCACGGCACCGGTTGTTATAATCTACTGCTCCAGGTGCTTATTTGCAAATTAGTGGTTTCGTCCCCCTGAAAAAGGTTGTTTTTCAATCTGAGGATACTGTCACGTGATTCGCATGCCTTCTATTACCTTATTGCATCCAGTCTATCCGACATAGTCGCGTTCGTTGCCAATCCACAACTACCGGCAATTGTGTATTAGGCAATAAATTACTTAGTTCTTCAGTAAGTAGTATGTAAATTCCGCTATAAACGAAGAATCAGGCCCACTCGAGACCGATAGTTTGTCGAATGCAATACCACGTCAGATTCCTACCGAATTTCGAAATGAGGGCAAAGCCGTTCTCCTTCGCCCAGTAATCCGCTGCGTGACAGTGGAATGACCAACCCAAGAGTCTTGCGAGACCTAGTTCACAGCAAAGCTGAACGTCCACCTTAAGATCCATTGGCAGCATCAAAATAAGCAGTGCCCATTGTGGATGCATCTGAGTTTGGAACCAGTGAGCTGCTGGAATGATCTGGATGCTCGATCATTTTTATTCCTCTACACGAGAATGCTGCTAAGACAATACAACCACCGACACTCAAAGAAGTACTAGTGGTATTCTGGGTGATACAACGTCTTCATAAGTAACCATTTTTATCGAAGTTCACAATTGTCACGGTCCACCAAGGTGAAGTCCTTGGCTCGGCAAATGTGTTGGTGGCCTGAAGTAGATGTGGTCATATGTACAATATCCAAGAACTGTGATGCGTGTCTACACAAAGCGAAGTCAAAACCGAACAACTGGAACCCGTGGCCCAACAGCTACATCTCATGGCAACGTATACACACCGATTTCTGCGGCTTGTTCCTGAACAGATACCACACTCTCGTATTGATCGACTCATACTCGAAGTGGCCTGATGTATTTGTAATATCAACGCCAACCACATCATTCGTAATCCAGGCTCTAGGGAAATGCTTCATTTGAGGAGGTATCCCACAAGTGCTCGTCACCGATAATGGTTCCTAGTTCTGTGCATCTGAGTTGAAATGTTTGATAGATAGCATTTGTAATGACCGGTCGTGGAAAATCCTCCAAAAAACACTATACTTCCTTGTTCCTTAACATCACTCACTTATTTACACTATTGACTTGTTTTATGCACTGCATGTATTTACGAACCAACTTTTGTTTGTTCGCGTCCAGCGCTCTGCTCTGCAATTTACTTGTTCTGGACCTGCGTGACCCACGTGCTCCTTTCTCGCACTCCGCAATTCGGTTCTCGTTTTCTGAGTCCTTATGATCGCATAATTGAGGTTTGTATCTGTTTCGTGTCATTGTTCATTTGATAATCTAGTATCGCAGAATTTCACGGATAATCGCCTTTTGATTTCGGGATCCGTTTCGAATTTGGCTACGTATTGCTCAAAGGTGTTATACAGCATTGGCTATCGACATCTTCGAAGGGCATCTCGCCACCCATGTTCTAATGGTGCTGTGGAAATTTGGGTAAGTGCTGTGAAGAATGCTCTCACCTCAATCAATCCGAAAACATTGCCAGAATCGGAGACATTTCTTGACAACATTCTGTTGCAATATCCTGAACACAGTGCATTCGACGACGAGAGAAACTCCAACCATATTATTCAAATCGAGAAGTCTCAGATCGTCACTAAGATGCTTAGATTCCAGTCATGTAACATACTCTCGAGGCGACGATCTTCAACCAGCCAATGGAATCATCACAAGGCAACTTGATCAACCCACGGTTGAGATCACGGACCTTAAAGATGGAAGCATACACCGGCGCCACCTTGATCAACTTCACTTCCGAGAAGCACCTGAATGCACAGCAGAAATCGTGACCGAGAATGATGATCATGCTGCTGCAAATGAACAAGACGAAACAGTTGATGAAGCGCAACTACAGTCTACCACATAATTTGGAGGATCTGTTCGTCAAGCAAATGAAATCCGTGCGGAATTCTTCGCACTTTAATTGGTGGTACGCTCAGAATTTGAACCTTCATGGGCAGAAGCACTGCAAATGTATCAGCAGGCACCAACACTTAAGACTGTTGAACAACAACCTGCCAGCTTACATAACTGAATAGAGGTCCATAGCGAAATTTCGAAATATAAACCACTCAGTGATTTCCCTCAGCGTGGAGTCAAAAAAGGCAAGGAAACAAAAGAATAACACTTCAGAGAAAAATGAAAAATCTACGTGGGAAACAGCTAAGAAACCTTACTCACTGACCTTCAAAGAAATACTGGTGGCATTCTGGGTGGTACGACGTCTTCATAAGTAACCATTTGTATCGAAGTTTACAATTGTCACGGTCCACCAAGGTGAAGTCTTTAGCTCGAGAGTTTGATTACAGCTGGTGGTGGTGTTGGGGAGGGGATCACGTCGCGAAGTGTGAGCCGGAGCAACTTTCCGAACCTGTGCCATCTGTAGGGCGCCACGTCCTCTGAATTTCCCTCAAGGGAATGGTGTACAGTGTCACAGTTCGTAGTGTTCTCTTTCACAGTTGCAAGAACTGATCCCTTTAGGTTGTTGATGTTCGGTGGCTTTCTGCATTCGACCATAGATATCTCCGAAGCATTGCTCATGTGTGGTGGGAACATCGGGTGAGCAATGACGAGGTTCGTCTTTGTGTGCTCGGTGTTGAAAGTCGTCCTCTGACCGAGATAATCGATCTATACCGCCTCCGATGGCTTGGGCAAAATTTGCGTATGCCTGTCCATCGTTTACCCTTTCCGTGCACTTTTTGCACGTGCTGGGCAAGGCTGGAGGAAACGGCGCAGCGGTCAGAACATGACTTGGTGCAGGGGTAGGAAGAAGTTAGCTTCGGCTTTGACCTCAGTAAGCGCTTCCCGTCTTCCCGGCTGGAGCCCTAAAGATAAGGATTGCCGCTGGGTAAAGAGGCTGAACCCGTTGAGTGGTCCTACTATTGGTCAGACTACTGACTGCGTCTTGGAGTACCGGGAAACTTATTGATTGAACTTTCGATACAGGCTACCATCACACACGCGTGCACGCACGCAAACTTAGCCCATACCACGAACGGCCTGCTCTAACCAATCAGACTTTGGAATATATATATATATATATATATATATATATATATATATATATATATATATATATATATATATATATATATATATATATATATGGTCACCATTCCGCACCTCATCGTGCCATTCCCCTGCATCAGTCTCAACTGTTATGAAAGTTGCTACCCTAGATTCCTTTACTTCACATCTATGCGGGATTCTTGAGTTTTCAGACAGCACTTTAGCTTCTGCTTGATGTAAAGTGTGGTTTTGCTGGTCGCGTAGAGTTATATATACATACGGACGATTTGATCATTGGAAAATTGTTTTATATGGCCAGTGAGTGTTGCAATTTCTTTTATTCTGTCACTCTAGTGATCAGTGGAAGTCTCGTATCATACTGACACTGGGATACGCTGCACTATCAGACAGAACTGGTTTTTATAACTCAGAACTTGAATGCAGTTCCATAAGGCCTTGGCCGTTTCGACGTTTCGCCGAGCGTGATAACGAAGAAGGTTTAGTAGAGCTACGATAACTGGCAGATTTTGGATCAGAACTGAGTAATTCCATGCATCTTGATTGAAAATCCTGATAAACGCTAGATCAACTGTTTGTGTTTTAGCACTTTTTTCATGTTGTAATATTAGATCACATAAGATTATCTTTCAGTTATTGAATGGCTATCCATGAGTGTGTCCCAAGAAAGCGGAAATTAGTCAGGTTTCCCTCTGTATAAAGGTTTGTTGTTCTGATTGTCTTAAATTATTGAATAGTAGAGGTCAATTGCTTTTGTTGTCCTTTTCGCTTTAGTTTTAACTCCACGGCACTCTAACAGCTGCGCCGTTTTTTGTGTCGAGAATTTTCCCTGTTTCCAACCGGAATACCACACAGACATATGGCTTTTTTACCCATACCACTTGTTCATATTGATGAGAAATATCACTTGAAGTTCGGACCACTCCTGCTGCCGAAAATCGTGGTACTTTTGACCTTGACCGGACTCACGTCACGTGACTGTTCGATTTAAACAGCTAACTAGATGGCTTAATTAACTGGACTTTCGTGAAACATTTCTTAAAACAGAAATACCAATCATTCATTGTAGCCGAAAAAAGGCGGAGTGGCAAACGTATTCATCAGTGTTTTGCTGATATCAGATCAAATATCAAGTCATGTGAAACCTGGTAGTTCAAATTTCATACTCCACAGATAATTGACTTACCTCTTCTAACTGATAATCCGACACAAGTACATCACCTCCACTCGTAATAGTCAGATCAAATGGACTGATCAGTCGGTCACCCGTGGACAGCTGTTCACCGAAGGCTGCCAGAAATGTCCCATCCGGTCTAAATATCTGAAATCCGAGACAGATTGGTGAAAATGAGCAATTGGTTTGCCCTGATTTAGTTGACAAATGATTAAATGCACTGTCACACAAATATTGTATTTACCACTGAATCTGACCTAATTTCAGAAAATAAGACATCAATATGACGAGCTATACATAACACTGAAAGCAGCTATAATAAAACGCACAACAATTATCTCAGGCTCAGTTCAGTTATTTCACTTGTTTCTCATGGAACATATCATGAGAAATGCAATCGCAAATCACATACCAATGTGACAGTTTTCACATAGTATTTCTGCTGTTAATCGGATCATCAACATGACTAGTACCCGAGTAGATTAGGTGCACATGTAAATTGCCACTGGTTATAATGTGAAAATATGATTGCTCGTTAAGTTCCTCTAGTCACTAAGTCGCTGACTCAGATGAGAGCGTATGAATCGGAGTGGGGATGATAGGATGCAATTTGTTCAATTGGTGACAATGAGAGACTTTTATGAATCCAAGGGGAATAGAACCATCTCCCAGTTCACCTTCAGGAGCATCAACCGAGTGGGTTTGGCTTGATCGAAACCAAGCAAATGGAGTTTACAATCTCACTACTGAAACGTCTTGTAATTTAAAATAAAGAATCACTTTTTACTGGAATAGTGAAGCTATCAGATTCATGACATTTTGTAACACTGCACACAGAAGTGATCAGTACCGGGTGGAGAGTGGTGTATTGTAAGAAAACTATTGAACACTATCTCATAATGGCAAAGGTTTTGTATAGTGCAAAGAAGGAAAGTTGATTGTCCTAAATGTAAATATGCTTCAAATTGCAGAGCCCCAACTACTTAGTGAAATCTAGCCTATCGATACCGTGTCACTGTTGTGGGTAAAAATATGTGGTCTGTAAAGCATCACTGATTACCAAGTTGTTTTAGAAATATTGTCATGCAAACCTCGCAAAAATGGTTTGGGTTTCTTCCGAGTATATGTTAGAAATCGTTTGCTCCAAGTGGCTCTGACCAGTGGGCGGGGTTTTCCCACAAAATATAGTTTTGCATCAATCCAAAACGCATGAAGACGATGGTCTGTCTGGTCTAACATCTCGGGTTCAATTATCCCACCATGGTTGTTTTATCGTTGCTAAAAGCTGAAGAATCCTGAAACGGTCGTCATATGTGACCAGGGCTTCCAGTATTTCGGAGTATCTTGTCATACAGAGCCGACTCCTTGTGTACTAGTTCCACGTGTAGCAGACCTATATCGTATTCTCGTCTATTCACCATGCATTATGAACGGCTATCCCTATCGAATCTAACCAGGGACAGGAACCCGTCGGGCTCTGTGATTGGGATTATAAGTCGTACACCACTGACCACTCTGCAATCCGGACTGACTCTCAGCAGTTTGTATTGTGTTAATACTATGTGATGAGGCTAACAAATCTCTTCCTGATTTATTCATTTCAGCCACATATCACCACCGGCACAGTGATGGACTACTACTATGAAAGAGGAGCCTCATCAGCTGGGGAATTTAAAAGGAAAGAAAACCTTAGAAATAGTCTGCTGAGCTTGGTTAACTGATCATTGTCAGTAGTAGAAGTTCGGAAATGTTTATAATATTACTTTAGAGCATATTGGTACTGCAAAGAACCGGAATTTTAAACGTAACGGAAGGTCTCTTTGAATTTTTCACATCCAAAAAATCAAATCGCGAGCCGGAAAGAAAACCGGCGACCTTCCGCGCATCATTGGATATTCCCCTGAGTTATTCACTTCCGACTGGCGGTGCGGCCAAAGCTCAGCTACTAGGTTTATGAAATTATTCCCCATTTGTATCAATGATCCGTAGACCACTGAGATGTCTGTTGGAAATGACTGATTATCATCAGTAATAACGCATCTTAAACGAAATCTTCTCTGGAAGAATGAAAATCGAACTGCCGTAATTAGGGTTTGAACGTATTCAGTATTGTTACTCGCAGCTTATCGTCAAAAGATAATAAGAGGAAACCATGTTCAATACTGTCATTTCTCAGAAAGGAGCTTGCCAACGGTAGCCATGTGGTGTTGAGTAGAAATTTATTGCTGTTTAGAAAATCATCTCCGTGACAGTCTTCACAAACCATGCCACTGAAATTCTTTGCGAACTGTAAGGCTGATGAAAAAATAACGTTTCCGCAACAGCTTTTTCCCCCGGAAACACCCAAATGCATTGAATTGAACTTCTGTGACTGTTTTCGTCTTTCTAACTCAATATTGTTTATTCAGCTTTGTTCTGAGGAAATAAATTTGTAGACGTGACAAAAACACTGGGTGCGTTCCTAGTCCAAAGGAAATTTATCCACTCACTTTCTTCAGTCGTTTTTATGGTAACTGTTTCTGCGTCGGGCTTTTAGATGGCATCCCAAAAGTAAGGGTAATACCGGTTCTTATCGTGTCGCCCACTCAAAACGGTCAAGATTACTAGTAACAGGGTTCATATGACACGTGACCGATAAGTATATATCGTTTGAATTCAACAGATGTTACAGGTTAACAAAGGTAAAGCACCTTCTTTGTGTCCTCGAGAACACTTCAACAGATATTCAATCATTAACTGAGATGTATGTGCGAGCCCTTCGGTTGGCTGCGCTACAGTTAAAAGTGTTTCCATACAGACAGTCGTACGTAATCAATTGGCTCGTACCCAGACCAAGCGCATCAGGAAACGGCAAGACCAGACAAGAGTAGCGGCAATGTATTCTGTCGAATTCGATGGACACAAAGTCGTTTGTATACAAAATGACGTATGAACCTATAATCAAACAACGCACTTGTTGTGTGGCGATAACATGTTTCATTGGCATTCGCACGTGATTCATTCCGGTCCCGACTACCTTGCACTCGCGTGCACGATGTCTGTCTATCCCGCGCACTGTTTTTGATCCACTTTACCAATCACAAGCGGCTAGGTGGAAGTGAGACGGACATTGATTCTTTGGTCCCGTCCACTTGACACATTATGCTTGCACATGCCAATAGGTGATCCGCTTGTTTGCTCGCTTGCCTGATTACGTACAAGTTCACTGATGAGCTAATAAACGGGTCTGTTGCGGAATGTGTTCTCTGAATTCTGAACACAAGAGTACTAATCAATCACAAAGCAATACCGCTGTAACTTCGCTATCTTACGGTGAAGGTTAGACTTCACCGGAATGGTTGAGGACTGGGAGTGAAGCAGTAGCGCACTGGACGTCGTGTGAAGGAATTTGAATCCCTACAACTTTCATCCCTCAGAAGTTTCTCACCGATTTGACTTGCTTGACGTACTGATCCTCCAAATTGGGTGGTAGACTGTAGTTGCGCTTCATCAACTGTTTCGTCTTGTTCATTTGCAGCAGCATGATCATCATTCTCGGTCACGATTTCTGCTGTGCATTCAGGTGCTTCTCGGAAGTGAAGTTGATCAAGGTGGCGTCGGTGTATGCTTCCATCTTTAAGGTCCGTGATCTCAACCGTGGGTTGATCAAGTTGCCTTGTGATGATTCCATTGGCTGGTTGAAGATCGTCGCCTCGAGAGTATGTTACATGACTGGAATCTAAGCATCTTAGTGACGATCTGAGACTTCTCGATTTGAATAATATGGTTGGAGTTTCTCTCGTCGTCGAATGCACTGTGTTCAGGATATTGCAACAGAATGTTGTCAAGAAATGTCTCCGATTCTGGCAATGTTTTCGGATTGATTGAGGTGAGAGCATTCTTCACAGCACTTACCCAAATTTCCACAGCACCATTAGAACATGGGTGGCGAGATGCCCTTCGAAGATGTCGATAGCCAATGCTGTATAACACCTTTGAGCAATACGTAGCCAAATTCGAAACGGATCCCGAAATCAAAAGGCGATTATCCGTGAAATTCTGCGATACTAGATTATCAAATGAACAATGACACGAAACAGATACAAACCTCAATTATGCGATCATAAGGACTCAGAAAACGAGAACCGAATTGCGGAGTGCGAGAAAGGAGCACGTGGGTCACGCAGGTCCAGAACAAGTAAATTGCAGAGCAGAGCGCTGGACGCGAACAAACAAAAGTTGGTTCGTAAATACATGCAGTGCATAAAACAAGTCAATAGTGTAAATAAGTGAGTGATGTTAAGGAACAAGGAAGTATAGTGTTTTTTGGAGGATTTTCCACGACCGGTCATTACAAATGCTATCTATCAAACATTTCAACTCAGATGCACAGAACTAGGAACCATTATCGGTGACGAGCACTTGTGGGATACCTCCTCAAATGAAGCATTTCCCTAGAGCCTGGATTACGAATGATGTGGTTGGCGTTGATATTACAAATACATCAGGCCACTTCGAGTATGAGTCGATCAATACGAGAGTGTGGTATCTGTTCAGGAACAAGCCGCAGAAATCGGTGTGTATACGTTGCCATGAGATGTAGCTGTTGGGCCACGGGTTCCAGTTGTTCGGTTTTGACTTCGCTTTGTGTAGACACGCATCACAGTTCTTGGATATTGTACATATGTTCACATCCACTTGAGGCCAGCAACACTGACCAAGTCAGAGACTTCGTCTTCTGCACCCCCAAGTGACATTCATGCAGATATTCTAGAATCATTTTGCGCAACGGAGGAGGTTTGACCGATCGGTGGCCACGACAAAGTACTTCGTCAGGTTGTATGCAAAATTCCTTTCGATTCACAAAAATCCGTGCGAACTTTTGTTTCACTTCCGGTTGCCAGCCCTTCTCGGTAGCAGGAATCACCGACCAGTAGGATATTTTGATGTATTATCGTAATTCTTCTCTCAACAGAGAAGCTGTTGATGACATGAAATTGCACTGCTTAACTACGGCGAATAGCTGGTATCTTGGCAGAAAATCGGGATGCGGAATTGTAAAGACAAGCCGATGTAGGATATCGTAATTATACGCAGTAAGAACAATACTCCAAGTTGCATCATGGCTTCTGTGGACTCTGCTTTGGACGTATTTGAGTCGAATGGAAATTTTACAGCTTGGTGGTCCGTGACAATTGTGAACTTTGATGCAAACGGTTACTTAGGAAGACGTCGTACCACTCAGAATACCACCAGCACGTCTACGAGTGCTTGTAGGTGTCTTCTCTCAGCAACATTCGGAAGTCGAGAAATACAGATGACCGGGCATCCATCTTGTTCAAGCACTTTACCGGTTCCAATTTCAGATGCACCCGTTATGATTACTGCTTGTTTGAATGGCACTAATGAGGCTAACGTTGGTCGTTTAACTATGCTGTTGTTGAGATTCCTCAAGACTTTCTCATATTGATCCGTCCATTGCCACACATTAGATAACTGGGCGAAGAACAACGGCTGCACCTTCGTTGTGGAGCTCGGTATGAATCTGTAATAGTATTGCAGACAACCAAAGATCAATCTCAAAGATGCTTGGTTCTCCGACGAATCCATTTCGAGTATGGGTCTGGTTGGTACACATTGGCGTTCACCGTGAAACCAAGGAAGTTCAACCTCCGGATACCGAACTTGCATTTTGATGGCTTGATCAGAACATTCTTAGCTACAAATCGTTCCAGAGTCTGCTTCAAGCGATGATCATGTTTCTCTTTTGGTGTTCTGAAGAAAATCACATCATCCTGCTATGCTTTCACTTAGGCCAAAATTTCAGGCACCCTGTCATTGGCAACCTGGAAAAATGCCCGATAAGACCTGCAATCCAAAGGATAAGAAATTGTACTGGAACATACCCCAAGGGATGATGATAATGGTAAATGGCGTCTATTCTGTAAGCAGCGGAAATGGCAGGAATGCTTCAGCTAGATCACTCTTCGAAAAAATATGTACTGCCGAACATGGATTTCATAAACTCTTCCTGTTCCCTAGTAATCGCGGTGCTTCTTTGTGATCGTGGATTCAAAGTAAGTCTATTGTCCCCACAAATACTTGGTGTTTTCTCATCGCTTCTCAGTGCCACAATTATCGAAGTCACCCAAGAGGACGAAATAACTGGAGTGACCCTCACTATTCTGCTCCATTTATCTCAATGATTTTATAGCAATTCTCTGACCGAAAGGTAGTACTCTTCGTTTGATGAACACCAGGTCACCATCGACTTTCAAATTTACCGGATCCACTGCCATCACGCCACTATTGTCGGAGCATTGTATCACCAGTTGTTGAAGAATCAGAGGATCAACGGCAATGGCTGATGCTGTGTGAGGTAAAAGCGAGTGACTCATAGTTCGTAATGCATTTAACCACAGAATTGATGAAGTGTCAGTTGAAATCAGGAAGCGTACTGGGGCATATGTCTGTTGCTCGGATTGCACCATCGGGGCCGTTTCACCCAACAGCGTGAGGTGGTGGCAGATTACACCCGAATGCGTACATCACTAGGTTTTATGGTTTTCCGGGGACAAATCATCTTCAACACCTTCTCCGGACAGATGAACTCAGTTCCCTGTACCCACATTGAACTCATGTTGAAATCCACATTGAAGCGACACCGGTTTGTACAGGAATCGGTCCTTCTGGCCTGTGGTCTTCAATGTGTAGATGGGTTTGGTATCTTCGATTTTGTTCGTTTCGGTCACCTTAATCATGATGCACTTGTATCTTCGACATACTCACTCGTATGTGACCAGTTTTCTCCCATCTACTGTATCCGGCTTAACGGCGTCGACACATGGAACGCAAACGGAAATCTCAACATGATATGCATCTGTTCACAGGCTGGTGAGACACAGCAGAGTCGAAATAGTCTGATTGGTTTATTTGTTTTCGGTGGTTTTGACGCGGGCGCATTTGCATGGATGTCTTGTTGAAGCAAAACTGTGGTCTAGGGTGTGGCTGCGGATTGCACGTCATCAAATTACTCACAGATTCTGCTACCCTCTGAAAATGTCATGCTCTTGGGTTCCAGCAAACTCCGCTGTGGGGTGCTCTTATTTATTCAGGCAATTAGTCGATCACAAGTCATGTCCTCCAAAAGATCCCCATAACTGCAGCAAGCGGCTTGGTGATTTAATTGCGGAATGAACTCGCGACAAAACACTTTCTGTTCTCGCACCAGTAAACTGAATTTCGCCCGTTCCACCGCCTATAATTTGACTGATATAACCTGGTTTACCAAGAGATCCCTCAATTTCTCAAGTAGTGGCTTCGCGGGCGCATCAGATTATTCCAAGCTCTTCAACAGTGAATACAATCCACGACCACCTGCAATCAGAAATGAAGCTGACTAATCCTGCTCAGTTCCACCTCGAACATTGCACCACGGTTCGAATCATTCGACCCATTCTTCGATCTGGGATGGAATACTGTGCGAATTCAAATGTTCAGTGGTCAAAGACTGCATGCCGCGACGCCAAATATGAGAACCGTATCTAGGCGGCCAGTCGTATGTGATGAAATAACCAGCACTCGGACGACGTGGACTGAGAACAACGAGACCAGACAAATACAACATACATCTACTCTCTCACACTTTTTTAGTGCTAACTCGTTTATATACGAAAGGAGGCGCGTGTTTATGGCAGATAACGTGCTGACCAATCACAAAGCTATTACACTGTTTCTACTCGATCTGACTGTGAAGCCCCGACTTCACCACATTGGTAGGATACTGGAGAAGATGTTATAGTGTACAGGTTTGCATATGGAAGGATTCCAATCACTAAAGTTACGGTATTGTCGTTGTAATCGACAGAACAATCAAACTCGAGGCACTAACTCAGGATCGATCTGACCCCCCTACCCTCACTCCAATTTATGTTTTCCATTGACGTTTTACGCCACACCTGCTCATTTGCTGAACCACACACCGGACACTGACCTTATGTGACCACTGACTGGTGCATGCGTTGATTCGTTCTATGACCCTTGACTCACAGTCCTCGTAGACATTTCGTTGACTTGACCGCTTGAACCCGAAGCGAACCTGAAGTTGCTCGCATTTGCTGACTCTGATTCACGGAGTCATGTTCATGGATGTTTTATAAAGAACCGTATTGAAAAACCACAATTGAACGCCTGGCGTTTTTTGGACTGTGTTACGCGTATCTCAAAGACTGCTAGGAGTCCGTTACAGTCGTGCTACTGATAGAGTCGATTTACTATTACCCTACTCTACGTGCACTGTTACTAACCGCTCATGTTGTCGATTGGAATATTTCGATAGGTAAATCAATGTTGTGTGTTCGACCTGCGAATTTTCTTTACCTTTGTCCACCATATATGAAAATTGGCCAAGAAGACGCAAACGAGCAGGTTGGCAAGCCGCACTCAGCTGTATCATTCTAGCCAAAATGACGACGCCGTCCGGGGTCAGTGCTTATTTTCGTTCTCTCCACTCAAAATTGTCGGACTTAAGCATTTCACGGTCACGGATTCATGTTCATGGGTGTTTTGCATGTGCTCAATAATACTGGCTAGATGAGAATGTTGACGTCTCTCTGATTCGCATAGACGGATTTCAGTGTCATCGTCTAGATCGGGTACTGAAGAACAAAAAATTTGGAGATGGAGGGGTGACCTAAGTCAACCCAGCATGGAGTGGCAAGTCTACCGCTGTTTTCAAATACTCTGCTTTTGTGTCACTATTGAACAGTCACACATGACGCACGGAGAATCGATCATCTCCTTCATACATTGACATATACTTGGTGATGTTTATTCATGCTCTATTTGTCGACTGAAACAGTATTTTCGTTATTCACACATGATCGTCTAGGACGCGCTCGGAAACATATATCTGAAACCGATAAAAGAGATATGATGGCGGTACCGATGCAGCACAATGAAGGTTCAGTTCACGTCTGAAGAGCCATCTGATGGAAATGTTGGAATGAGCTGGTATTTTTGGACGGAACGGCCAACGGTTAAGTTCATATAGAAGTCCTGATCCGACATAGCTTGTAGCTGTTGAGCACAACTATGAAAGTGATTTATCAGGACGAGAACGCGTCTGCACATCGCTCCCTTGTCGTACGCTAGTTGCATGTACATCACGGTACAAAATTACTTCTGATCACGTGATCTCAGTCCAGTCACACATTTGTGAAATCAGCATGGGTGGAAAGTGGATCACTAAGGCATGTGAAGACTACGTTGAAGGTGGAGTGGGACAGTATGCCACCGTATACTATCAGAAGGTAGGTAACACGCACGATCTGACGGGTAGACGCTGCTGTATCATCAAAGATGGCTCAGTCAGATACTGATGCGTGGCCGTTTGAGAACAATCACACTATTCTATTCACAATGAAACACAAATGTGCAATGTTTTCTGTTATTTCGAAGAGTGGGAGGAGTGCGCTTTTTGGCGAATAGTGTACGCTTTAAAGCGAGACAGTCAATCACAACTCGAGTTGGTTCATATTTCCTGGATCAGTGCGTGCAACTGTTTGTGAAATATGTGAGAGTTTACTGACCTGAGTTGCACATGACCAATGAGAATCACGAGCAGACGTGAAAAGGAGAACAGCTAGTTTTGTTCCACCAAATGGTAATTCATCATTGTCATATGCTTTTACAGCTGATTCGAGATGAGGTCTTAGAATTATCCACGCGATTTTCCTCTCCATATCCACTCACACATCAACGTTTAATCATTGCATGATCCGCAGAGAACCCAAATCATTTCTGATCAGCCTCGTAAATCCTTCATATCTCGAAATTAGTAACAACCTAGAAACAGGTGTCTAACGGTCTTAACCGACAGATATCCGGATAGTTTTATGAACTGGTAATAATAATTTTCTCGTAAGTACTAAAGTTGCCTTACTTATGGTGTAGCGATGGCATAATCCATTTCAGGAATGTCAACGCAGCCCAATGAGCAATTCCGAACGATCAAGGTCACACTAGAACTCTGAATCCCACTGTCTAGAATTTCTTATCCCGACAGCTGGGCCACGGCCGGTTGGCTTTATGAGTCTGATTTCTCCTTCTTGTGTGACGAAATTGTATTAAAAATCTATTCGGCTTATGCATGACGTGCGTTACGCGTATTATTTCTTTTATTTACACCACTATCAATTGACAGCAGCGGAAAGCTGCTGTCTTATTAATTTCTGTTTTTCTTTAGCTTCATGTTTATTCTTTTTATGGCTGATAACATATTCACAGAATGTATTGTTGACACGAGGAGCCTGATTCTTATGTTATGGAAAATCCACTTGCACTTTTCACATCGAAAAGTCGGACTCTGTGAGCCGACTTTTTGATGTGAAAAATGCAAGTGGATTTTCCATAACATAAGAATCAGGCTCCTCGTGCCGACCATTTCAGTATCCAATGGATCACGTTCATCTGTGTGCTGTCCGTCCCATTGGGAAGTGGCTGACGGGGCTAGTCCGATGATTAAAACCAGGACAGTTGGTGTGTATCACGGGAATAGCGGTTCGCGCATCACTGATATCATTGTTGACACAGGATAGGTAATTTCTTACGTTCGTAATGACTGCATTCGCATATCTTTGAACTTTTTCGTGTGTTCTTCGTTGAACTAATGTAGTGACTATGTAAGTATCGGCATAGGTAAGTGCTCTTTGAATCAGCCGATTCATATATATATGGCTCTCATATTGACAGACGATCAAAATATTCAACGTAAGCTCGCTTATATTTGTAGAGATATCAATAACAGGGTCATTGGAATAAATCGGTACCCTTGTACAATCAATCTGCGATTAAAAACTGAAATTCTGAACGTATGGTTTGTTAATACTAAAGTCGCTGATCGTCATTTCAGGCAGATGAAGTTTTATCTAAACTGCTGACCTGTTTTGGGATGCAAAACTTTTTTTTCTTCTAGACGGGCGGAAAGCTTCGTAAAAGCTTGCTCGAGCTGGTATGGTAACAATAATAATAATAACAATAATAATACATAGCTGAATAAATAGAAGTCAGAAGCTTTCTCAGTTCTTGCACATAAAAAGTAAAAACTAACTACGTTTATCTTTATCACTATCCAAAAAAGGAATTCGGGACTCACTGAGTACACCCAGGATAATTGAACACGACCTAAAGGCCGAGCTCAGCGATCAGAAGTCCCTGAATAACGGAACACTAGTTACTTGCCTACATACTGGGAGTGAAGTCTAAGCCACTCACTTTTATGTCGGTCCGTTTAGTCGTTACTACTGAAAGCCATTGCTGTCCGTATGCATGGAGACAATCAGTTACTAGTCATTTTTATTTTTTTGCTAATATTCATCAATTCAGTAACAGTGATCCATATAAATCACCAATATAGACAGAAATTTTGTAAAGAGGGCTGGACCATAAGTCGACTGAGCCAAATGAGCAAAACCTAAAAAACAACTGTAACGATACCAGAAAAGAGGGAGCTGGGCGAAAGGGCTTCATAACTATAAGTAGGATTATACATTCCGCAGTTATCTTCATTTGTTTGATGTTGGCTTATAGTGGATCCGGCGGGATAAATGACTATCATCCTGGAAGTTGGCCGTCCGAATTCAGCCACCACCAGCCAATACGGTGGTATGCCATAGACGTTCTGGTGCATGTCCCTTCCACTGTACTCATAAGTAAAAATATCGTAACAGTTTTTGATGATAAGTGGTCACATTTAATCTGTGTACCTAATTTATTTTCTCCATCGAACAGATATACTTTCCACGGACGAACACATAAATGGTTTCTTACCTTTACTCGGGCGTTATCCCGATCTACAAGACAAATGTTCCCAGTAGGCTGATGGATGGCCAGACCGGTGGGCCACACATCCCGTGAATCGGTTGAAACTCGGGCGTCAAACTCAAGCTCGTTTTTCAACCGGGTCCATGGTATATCATGCACATCCACGCCGTTTGATCTCGGACTGGATTCCCGATAGCACCGTGATGGCTCTCTCTCTTCATTTCGAAACGATCTTTGTTAGAATGGGGGAAGGTGAGGAAATCTATTGGAAATTCTCCAGAAATGCCCTAAAATACGTCGCTGGTACAAAGTTTCTTCCGATGGAGGAGAAGTCGATAAACCTATTTTCACTTCCCCACAAAAGGTTAAATTCTGCTAATAGGAAACTAGTTCATAAAAGTTTAGAATAAAAGGTACATAGTGTATCATTTTTGCATTTTCATCTTCTTCAATCTTTGGTGTGTATTTCAAGACACTGATTTTGGTCATCCATTACTTACCATCTATTTCATTCTTAGACATTTATACTGAAGAATATTTGAACATTTATCAGGCACTTCTTGTCGATCAAGGCATTCGATGCCAGATTTTACAGCTTCGGTCTTTGTACACGCATTGTCCTGTTCCTCCAGGATTTTCTCCATCGACGACAGATTTCAGTCTTCAGTTGAACATGTCCGTGGACACGGGTGAGCTTGGCTGAACACCAGGGTAATTGAAATTAGTACTAGTACCGTGTTCACGCCTTGCTGTTGAGTCTAAACACCCAGAAAATGTTGCTGTTGGGTTTTTTCCAATATGTCATGACTTGAGGAAGCTAATCAGGTCAAGAGTCACATCCTAGCCGTCACCTTACAATAGTGCTAGGGCTATCTTCCTCAGTTTCAGACAACTTTCCTGTAGAAACTCAACAGGAAAACATCTTCATTGCAAGCATCAAAAAGCGCTCCACAGCACTTTTCACCAAAGGTCCACCGATAACGACGCGTCCCCAGCGAATGTCACCCAAGGAGCTTTGCATCAAGATCACCACACCATTAAGAATGCCACCATATCTGACAGCTGCCAAATTTCAGAAATTCACTTCAACAGTTTGTGTAGTGAAGAAAATTCCTCCAAAAGATTTAGTTGCGGAGCATAGCTACATTCACTCCACCCTTGAGAATGTTTCGAAGACCTCCGTCACAACACCTTTTGTGCTTTATGAATTTTCGCACATGTCTTCTGAATTAGGGAACGCCGCCCGAACTCCCCTCCCAGCAGTCCACCGATCCATTTTTCCGTGGTATCGAATTTACCTTCGTGTACATAGACGTCCTCATCGATGCCGATTCGAATGAATGCGAACTCTGGAGCCATTATCTCTAGGTAGCATGGCAGCACGGCCAACACATCTAGATACAATATATGGGCCCATTCTATTGGGTTTCTTGGACACAAGGTCGACTGTGAAGGTATTCGGCCGATACAAAGCATACCGAGTACCATCGGTGACCTCCCTGAGACACGATCACTCGAAATTTTCAGCCATTTCTAGGGTATTATCGTATACTATTTTCTATTCCTCCTAAAATGTTGGGATATCTCACTAGCACTGACCAAAACCCTTGAAAAGAGCTTCATGCAAGCTCTTACTAACTCCCGAGGCTACACCGACAGTCCAAGTAGGCCAGAAGGTGTTGTCCAAAGTGTCTGTACTTGGACACTCAAGAAAAGACGACAAAACTCATGATATTAACGACTATGATAATCTTCAACTTATTTTCATTTTTTATGCAACGGTCCATACTATTTCAGGAAACGGGTGGCTGCCAGTCAAAGGCTGCCGGGTGGTAAGCTGAGCTTCAGTGGCAGGAACTGAACCCGAAACGCTACTCTGGGAACTCCAAGGTGATGACCGTCTAACCACCGCCTCCTAATTAGTCGTTGGCGCCTAATTGCTACAGATAGTTACTGGTGTCATGAAACCGTTGTCGTTCTCCAAAAAGCTGCTATTGACACAGGTTCTTTATAGCACCTTCGACCGCGAGCTACTTGCTATCTAACTTGAAGTAATGCATTTTCTTGTGCACTCAGGAAGGCAGCATCTTCATCGTCTTTATTGCTCATACGGTTTTCATTTATACCTTGACTTCAAGCGACGACCGCAATTAACAAAAGAGAATTCAGTATCTGACTTAAATTTCCCGGCTTATCACAGGTGAAAGGTATTCAACCATGTAACTGACGCTCTCTCTCTCTCTCTCTCTCACACACACACACACACATACAGGCCCCCATCCGCTGACATCCCAACAGTATTCAACTGATCAGTGACTGTAAAGGCTGAAAGAAGGATGATCCATTCCTGGCTGAGATGGTCTTATTATTTGTGATACCTACACTGTTAAACCCCGACCGTTCGTTCGTTGCCCATTTCACATTTGCATTCGATATATGATCACAGAGAACTTTCCTCCATCATACTTGTTTCCAACCCCCATGTGTGGCCCAGTGTAAGTAGTAATTTTCGATTTCGGTCTAACACCTGTATTCCACGACAGACATGACTTCTTGGGCCCTCGTATGCTTTCTTTCACCACCAGAGCATCCAGAGGCAACACACTTTTTTTATCATGTCCATCTGGATATTGTTGGTTCAGTATCACGGGTCTACGGAAACATTTTCCTCTTTATATGTGTTGATCGTGTTGATCATTGGTCAGAGGCTGTAAGCATTGTCGGCACATTCGGTGAGCCAGTTTGAAAAGCATTTTTACACAAATGGATTTCTGTTTTGTATTCCTCTCACGACCACCATGAATAGAGGTGCAGTTTCAGTTCAAACTACTCAGTGATTTACTTTCTGCCTTTAAATTTCAACATATTCTCGCTGCTTCTTGTAGCCCATCGTTCAATGCACCAGTAGAGTGATTTCTTTCGCATCGGGAAGCATATCTTACATCAATCTCGCGTACGGCCAAGTGGACAGACGATCTTCCTTCAGTCAAGTTTTGCTTAGGGACCACCCTAAAGGAAGACTTCAGTTTTTTTCAACGAACTTCAAGTTTGGAAACCTATGCAATTTCCCGGTGATTTTCTCGATCCTTTTTTCAATGTCAGTGAGCCCGCTGGTTTTTTTTTCTTCAGCATTTGAAGTCGTGCAGTACTTCCCTCCTTGTTCTTCGAAACAGGCCATCCATTCGTCCTACTTATGTACCCAAAGACTTCGACAAATGTACTCAAGTTTTCGTATGTTGCGATGTAGTTAAATCCTTATTACACCCAGGACACTAAGGCTTACTCGTGTCCTTTCTAGTAACGATATATTCTGTGCAGTCGATAAGGCTGATCGGTCAGATATCATTAGTAATGAACGCCCAAAAGCAGCCTACATTAACTCGGATTACACTGCCAGAGATCACTCCCGGAAGACTTCTGATTCGCAATCTGCTTCTACCGAAACACATGTTCTTTACTGATCTGAGTACTCCCCAAAAGGCCGATAATGTCTCTTATTTCCTAAGCTATTCTGGTCGAAAGATTTTTGAGCTTGTTTTCTTACCTTCACAAAACTTTTCTGATCATATGCAACCATTTGGTCCATACTATGAGATGGGAATATAATAGTGTTTATGGAATTTTACAAGATTCTGAATTCCTTCAGTCGGAATGTTCGCTTTTTTTCTCGTCCCTTTTAAGTCATCCGCACATGACCATTTCGTCCGCTCGTGGTCAGCTGACTCAACTGAAGCGCACGTGATCCGTTGGTGCCCACATTGGAATGTTCACTTTCCTGATAATTGCATTTGTGTTTGCACCACGACGACCCCTTCATTACGTTCTAAACACCAAGCTCAGTGATGACGGACTTACGACAGTCATTAATGGGCGAATTATGACGTAGGGGTAGCTTGCATTGATAACGTGGATCAATGCACAAATGGTGTGACAAGCGCAAAGATAGTAGCTGGACTGAAAACTGATATGTGGAGTACCTGTAAAGGCGAAATATAAAAGGTCCCCACCTCACAGCGGCTGTAACAATTCGTTTGCACAAAACGAATTTGCATATACACAGTTTCGACTAAGACGACTGGACTGTTGTGAAAAGGCAGACTTTGTGTCAGCAAACACTTTCGTTAGGAAATTGAACGGTCATCCATGTACATAGAAGGACCGTACTTGCGTGCGTGTGTGTCAGTTGTCAGCTGACTACGGACGGATTCACTTACGAAGCAAACAAGCGTGGATGGCACATCAGGGATGAGAAAAAATTCAGAATGGTGCAACTTCCGGACCGAGGCGGTCAAGCATGACACAGAAATCAATCTATACTCTGCCGGATCACAATAGTTTTGGCCAGCAGTGCAACCGTTGCAGCGATTTTATATCCAAGTGTGTTGGAAGAAGTTACTATTTTCCTCCATAACTCGGTGTCATAGATTTCAGTAAGAAAATTGTTTTCAGAAGCTTTGAACCATAGTGAAGTTCAATATTCCTACGTTTGTCAAAGAAAAATTTTCCACGCAGTTGTAGAATTTCCTATATTCCTCCACGTACTGTTTTGGCGTTTTACCACTTTATTTCTCCGATCTCTCATTGGTCCAAATTCGTACTTTCTCAAGGCCATCCGCGAACTTTATATACTATAGAGTTGGAAGCATTTTGCCGTGCGCCCTCCGGTAGGCAACAGACTTTTGATAGTGTCAATGTTCTTTTTCTCTCTCTAGCTAGTGGATGGGCTAGCCTTGTCGAATTGTGCGCTATGTTCTCGAGTCTGTGTTCGTTCGTGAATCATTTTGTCCTGCAAATACTGGTGCACCGTGACCGAGTCGAATTATATTGTGAATATCAGCAGTGTCAGATGTGTCTTACGCCTACAAAGACGTAGCTGTCTTGTGTCTTGTATTATCTCTGTAGAGCAAAGTTTCCAATCTGATGTGCGTTATCCAGTTCCGTTGGTTCGAGACTTCAGTGTGTTATTTGCAAGTGTGATCTGGCAGCACAACAAAACGCCAAACAGAATACTTTCCACTCCACGTATGTGCATCAACTGAAAGTCTAAATATCTATCATGATATGGTTAATAAAGCTTTGCCGATGTTCTTCTCTCCATCGAAAACCATAGAGGCACTATAAAGCTGTTTCACCCGGCTTTCTAGGAATCGTCAGCATTACGCACTCATCGAACTCCCACTGGGACTCGAACCCGGGATGGACGATTGTGGACCAATAGGGAGTTGAGCATTGGCACTGCATGGTCAGTCATATTATGTAAAATCTATTCTCTTCCTATTTCCATTCATGCAGCAAATATGATCTTGGAACCTAGAGTAGGGAACCTCAGAGAGTTACGATAGTTCGGAAGTTGACAACAATCGTGTCAAAAAATATCCGTAATCGAACCTAGTTCATCAGAAGTGATATAAGCCCATACAGCTCGGCCGTCACCGGTCATTTTCGTGAAAGATCTTGGTTTTTCCCTTCCGATCACTCCTTCTGAGCTCAAACTGATTGTCCCGTCATTTGGTTGCCTGTTCAATTCACGGTTTTAGAGGATGCTTTGAATAACTTCACTGATGACGCTGTTACATTTAGAGATAAAAAAAAGTGAAAAACCGATTTAGTTCACACACATACTTTGTACTCGCTGCTACTTGAGAATTAATTCACCATAAAGTTCAACTCACTCGGGAGTCACTTCATCAGCTTCCCACATCCCGTTTCCCTTATCCAGTACACGATGTGACTGGGTGAAGGGTTTTCTTGGCGAAGTATTGACCCCGGTTGACATATATCCGTTCTTGTTTGAGACATCTGTCTCATCAATCACTTCAGACTCCTTCTTGGATGAATGTGACGGTGTGGCAGGTTCTATTCCGGGTTCCCATTCTTGACTGATTTTTAGTTTTCCAAAATGAAAATCTCTCCCCAGTTCGCCGATTTTGTCTTCATCATTCGTTAACTGGTGCTCACCAGGGATAAATTCAGGATGAATTTGAGCTTGAAATTCGTAAAAGACAAAGTGGAAAAGGGATACGATGCCACCCCATCACTCACACAACTAGCCAAGTAATATGAACATCTAACTCAGTCTCATGAAAGAGTTCTCACTTTCTTTATGCAAGCCCTGGAATCGATGTGAAAGTGACAGTGTTCAGTCTGATACCAGTGTCACGGAACAATTTACAGTCACTGTCTATGAAATCTATCTCCACTAAGTGTGCAGCAAAGATTCCGAGAATTCATCGGTACCGAAGTATCAATACTTTGGTCAATGGTCATAAAATATAGCATTCATTTCTGGAAACACTCAGACTGACCACATTTACTAACAAAATTTCTGCCATTCAAAAAATCAACTAAAATCCCAGTTGGCTTACAACAGCACGTCATTAAAAATAAAAAAATCTGTCTGCAGTCTACCAGTTTCCAAAATGAGCGCTTGGTGTTTCTGGCAGCAGTACTAGAGTGATGGTAGCATAAAAAAGCCAGCTTGGATATGAATCCGATGAACGACGTATTTGGCAAATCATTGATACGGGAAAAACCCATACTTTTACGATTTAAACTGATCTGGAACACCAATTCGACCAAAAAACGTACCCTTCAACTGCTCAAACTTTTGTCTTTCTAACGTGGAAAGCTGTTGGACGATTTGTTTTGAACAAAGCAGGATTTCTTCTGGTCTGTTCAAAGGGGAAAAAGATACGAGCATTGTATCACTTATTGATCAACGACATCAAAATACAATCATTACTCCTATTGATTTTGTGTAATCGCATCGTGTGTTGTTGAAACACGCATTACACAATGTGGCTACCCATGAGTAGCATTAACTGAAATGTCAACTGTAAATGATTCATACTGAACATATCGCTAAATGGTCAAATCATCGACCAAACACACAGGGCTCTTATCGTTTTCTTGCCATAGTTTTCAATATACTGTATACCTTTTCTAGATGTCCCAAGTTCTAGATGAATCACTATTATACTCTAACCAGAAAACCACCCTTCTATAATCGGCACTCACCTGCCATGCGTGTGTATAGCCGATGCAAATCGCGTGGCCACTTCACATTTTGCAATTAATGGACCCAAAGGTCTGATGTACCTGTCTAGACCAGATAATTCATTATTGATGTGCTCCGTTAGCTTCTGTTTCATTTTTTCTGCCAACAGAGTGATCTGATGCTTCAACTCCTCAGCTCGAGTATCGATTCTGTCGGACAAATTGGAATGCGCCTCTGTCAGTTCGAAACCGTAGTCTGTCAGATGTCTCACATAGTTCTGAGAAGGAGAAGAATAGGTAAGGGACTTGGTGCTAAGGCACTAAAATAATCAGGAGTTCAATCAGTTTAAGTCTTCTCTACCAGATCGATGTTTTCGCCTCTTGATAGTGTACATTATAGCAAGATGGAAACGAATGGGACAACCGGAAATCGATCAAACCATAAAATGTAATCAGCGCTTCAGGCAGATCAGTCTAATTTGGGCAAATGAGCATGTTCGGTTCTTAATGCAAGTTCAAATTCCAGCTTCTTTTATTCCTGTGTTATTACGCATCGAGCGCAGTATTCAGTGCACTATTCTATTTCGTTGGGTCTCATTGATTCCAGTGAAATCATTCTAATATGCTCTTAGTACTGCTCTTCTATTCACGGAAGTTCTCTCGCGATGTTGTGAGCCGCTCTGGAAAACATCACGTATTTCTCCCCCCCCCCCAACAGTGACTCTTGATTGGATGACGTGCTTGAATTCGAGGCTGTCTGTTTCAGTAACTGCAGCAACCACCACGGAAGTACTTTTCCTTCAGGAAATGGGGATGATGAAAACTCAGACAAGATTCACATTCTATTTGTGAGGCTATTGTCTGACAGATTGTTGCTTGACGGCATAGTTCCTTCAGCATACATCCCGTTGTCGTGAGAACCCTTTAGGGGAACGAGTTATCAGTCAGTCAGATAAGGTGGTTGTTTCATTGATTCTCAATTCACTGAGATGTTGATCAAATATGAAGATTCTATTCGAGTGTATCAATTTTTAAGGCAGTAGAATTGTAGCACGTTCGTAATGCTTGCTTTGTCCGGAATGTAAGTAAAACTCATTCCGGCTGGCAGCCAGTTGGACTAAATATCTGTTGTACAAAAAACGGTATTTCTTATAAGCTGAAAATCTGAACAGAAAAACCTATAGAAGTATTGCTTTGGTCACGGGCAATATGATTCATTACCGTGAATACGTCACATCTAATCACGCGTCGTATATGTGCATGTGCGGCGGAACACTGCTCATATTTATAGATATTGTGCATGGTTTTGAGCCGAAATTAAATAATTCAGACACGTACGATACTGCCAGTCTTATATGGGTTGCAGTGATAAGTCGATCACCCTCTGCCTCGCACTTGCTTGACTGTACTTTTCGCGCACTCGGCAACTGTAAGCAATACTCCCTACACACTTCCAGCGTGCCGTCTCTGTACATAGGCCCTGTGTGAATACCGGAAATTCGCACTTCGCGCTCTCTTCTCATTATTCTCCTAGACGAACGTTAGTCTTAGAGGAGAAGGGAATGTACTCTATACGGTATTGACAGACATATACCGCGAGCAAAGTGGCTGTTTGGGACACAATTTGAAGCATTAGTCCTCAGCAGTGATTCTAAAAACACAAGTGCAAAAAAGTATACAGGCACGTAGGATGCCGTACACGCAGACATGCTCACCTCATCTTTACTGTTACATTCAATAAAGGAAGAGTGAATTTTTTTATATCAGACAAGATAACCGGGATTTTACAGCCCGACATATGACGGGAGCGTAAAATCGTCGCAATCCTATTACCTCAATAACTAAAGTTAGAGGTCTAAATACGCGGGTGACATTCGCTTTTTATCGTTTTTTCTCTTGTTATGAGAAGAAGTCTAAACAATACATGAAAGTACCTCGCAGAAAAAACCCTCCACGTTTGGCAAATCATTTTATTAATGGCACAAATCGAAATGGTCACCTTTACAGCAGTTCGTGCATGAGTAAGGTTATATCTTCGCAAGGATACCCAGGTAATCTAGTTTATACAGGTCACTAACACAACAAATGAATGTAACAGTATGAGTCAAGGTTGTAATTTGATTGGCTACAGTGACACTCTCGTTGTCCCACCTCACCCTGATCCCGTACTGCTGCTTCTTCCGATCTTCTCCCTTTTACGAGATAGGATACAACCAATCATCATATACTAAAATATTGATTATAGTAGTCACTGCCATGACTCAGCTCACCACATGAGCCCATCGAAGCACTGCAAAGCTATTCATTCATGTCTGACAGGTATAACCAGTTATATTTATGTGTGCATTTTGATCTGTATGGAGGACATGCAAACTGTATACCGACTGTGTTGGATAACACAACTCAGATTTACGATTGAAAAAGCAAGTTTAGACAACTGGCCGATTTTCGATGTCCACCTAGCAAATATTTCAGTAAATTTGGCAGAGTAAGCGTAAGTTGGTACGTATGAGATGCGCTTTGATTCGAGTGCTTCAGGACCATAGCTCCCAGCTCGACCATATGGCCAGTTTAGTCACAGCAAGCGAGCCCAAATTCGAGAGGCCTACCACCGGCAGGACCATCGAATGTGTAGGTATCTATGTGTTCACATCTCGGGCTTAACAATTACAGTTTTGAATTTACAATTTACTGACAGCAATGTCGTTTATTCTTTTCAAGGGAAGAAACTAACGACTTTCTTCAGGTTACATTGGTGAGGATCAACAACTAACTACTATAAATGCCTCTAGTAGCTAAAATATAAATTCGACATCACGAGGTATTGTCTACACACAACCCATTTGTTTCAGTTATGTTAACTTGTGATAATTACACTCATGCACCGCAGATGCGAACTCCACGTGGAAGCAGGTGGATATTTACTGTTAGCGGTCTACCACAGTAAACAGACGATCTGAAACAATGGGTTTCAACCGTGAGTTTTCTCCTGATGCTGAGGGATAGATCATTTCGGGAACACAGATAAATCATCCATTTGAACGCTCTCATACCCTGAGCACCCCTGTCAAAGGGACACCCCATATGCAAAGCACGCTTTATACTATCCACTCCAAACTGCTCATCAATAGTCGTTATGGGTGTTCTGATTTTATTTTGAACCTAACAAGATTTTCAAGCTTACGTTATTCTACTACCGCCTTCTGGAGCTGCAGTCCACTGTGCACCTCTTGAACGCTAATTCTAGCTGGACTGACTCAAGTACCGATTACTTTTGGATTATAATCTGTTCAGTCAGATTTTTATTCGTGTTATAAGAACATGTGACTCATGGTATCAACTGTTGTCATACGGTTCTGGATCGAACAGACGATAGCTCTTGGAAGAAGTGTTTAATTCAGTCTACACAGTGGTTGCACCGCGATCTGTTTAATCTCTCGAGGTATATGGAGACCGAAATATGCTGTAGAATGTATTCGTAATATATCAAGCTACTAAGGATTATAAAACAGCGAAAACTACTGTGTAAATGGTGGGTTACAGTTACTGTTGAGATTCGGGTACCTACAATGACTGTACTCCGACCTATTAGGTCGATACAGAGCATCAGGTGAAGTTCATTTGTATTCGTTTTGGTAATTTATCAACTACTTTCTTAACGATCATAACTTGAACACAAACAGTGGCAGAATCTGTCGTAATGCCACTTCAAACGCCATTGCCTGTAGATTGAAGAGAGTAGCGCGCACTTCACACCTCTAATGACTAAAACATTTCTCTTTCTCCGTCAGCATTGACTACGTAGCTCACACTAGTGACCGGTGTTGGCTAGTGTTTCATAGACTGTGATTTTCAAAACATTGGTAAGAGGTTCGAATCTGACAAGTACCTTTTACTTTGGTGGTTTGCAGCAATATACTGTCTTTACGCACAATAGTGTTTTACCTGTTGGGATTGTATGTGGATCTTTACTCCAAGTTTCAGGATTGGAATCCACTCAGTCACGTTATGAAATGGAAACTTAATATTGAATCCTTCATTTTTCGATGGATTCTGATGTCAAATAAACCTTTGAAACCTATTGTTCACCGACACTGTTTAAAACATCTCGGAGTGCAATGTTTCATTTATTTGTTAATATGTTCCAAGGCAGATAGACAGTGCGTTTATGATTCAGGACCCAGGAGACATGATCATGATTTCCACAGACTGTTGATAGGTTATGTAGGCTTGCTCTCAAAAGCTACTTTCGATGAGATGGCACTCTTCCTTCAAAGGTCTGCCCCATAGCAACTCGAATAGCCTGGAAGGGACGTGTATGATTCAGAACCACGCACGCTGAATTTGAGTTTAAGTTGGAGTTCGGTGGATGTGCACTAATAACGATGATTAACGGATAATGATGATCTGGGATTCTCCCAAACATTGTGTACGAAAGGCAGTTTTGATCAAAATGATACGGTGGTTAAGAATTAAAGGTCCCAAAAATGGCGTAATTGCTTATAATGCAATTAAACCATGAAATCCTCATTTAAATCTGTACATCTAAGTGTGAGAAATGTTTATTGAGAACAACACTTTGACTTACTTCAACCAACATTTTACGGTGTAGCACACTGTTCAATTTATCGATCAGTTCCGATTTGGCTTCTTTCAACGCTTGTTCCAGTGGTACAATCGAGTGATGTGCGTGTTTCTTGTTCGGTCCGGCGACAGAGAACTGACCGCTGCATTCCGTGCACAGTAGCGCTCGACACTGCTGACAATAGGCACATGCGGGTGGAGCCAGGGAATCTAGTAAATGTTGAGAAGATTCACTCGAATTCCGATCGGAATCTGTGACTAATCCAAGACAGTCAGAAAGCTTATTCCCCATATCTGGTTGCGAATGAAACACGTGATCAGAACACTGAGCCAGCGGAGCTTGTCGTATTTTCAGCACGTTTTCATTGGACAAAATATCCTTGAAAAAACAGGATTATTAGGAAGTTATCAGCAATCTATTTGGAGACGGTAATGAGTTCAATAATTCATAATGTGTCTTGGGACTCGATCCGTTCAATTTCCCGGAAAATAAAATCTACATCATCATCGTCATCCGAATCATCCGAATCATCGTCATCATCATCATCTTCGTTATCATCATCATCATCATCATGGTTATCATTAAGAACAGAAAACCGTAGCTTAGAAAAAGTACTACATCCTGGCTGCGGTTTATTTAGGCATCTTGATGTCAACTATAAGATACACAGTATGCACAACATAACTCTGATTCTTTGATTGTCCGTAAAAGCTGTTGGACAACTATTTGTTATCACATTATAGATGATAGAAACCATTATTGCCTAAGGTATGTATATTACGGGCTACATGGCGAACTATAAACTAGGACAGTCAATGTAACCCCTTTCCCTATTACATGGTATACCTTTGTGTGGAACTGTATAATTATCTATCTTGAATAATGATGCTGATGGTCAAAGGATAACGTTGTGAAAGGTATATTCTCACTCTGTTCTGAACAAACCACTTTTTATGACACTGACGCTCATATTGGTGAGCGGATAGAAAGTGTTACGAAAGCGAGAGTGGCCAGCTCACTCCAACCTCTAGTGTGTTGCTAGGAGAAGGGTATAAGGAGCTTTTCTCAGCTTATCGTACGCAGGTGGTTTAGAGGCAGTACGTGCAAGTTCGAGAACGGTTCGGTAATGTCGTTCAATTTGGAGTGTTTCATATGGTGTGCAGAGTAAGTTACCGGCACTTATCAGCCTAATCAGCCTGAGGTTTGCGCGTGAAAAGTAGAGTCCGAAGGACAGTCAGCGGAGCAAAAGCATAGTCACCCCCCCCCACTACTCTCAGGTAATTCTGAGACAGACAAAAAAGTGAAAAGTTAATAATCGCTATGCTTTCACCTAGATAAAACTCCCACATATGGTATTTTCTCCAAATCAGGATTGTTTCAGAAGATGTACTCTATTGCTTTTTTAAAGTAACCATCGATTAATCACTTCATCTTTGCCGTGAGACACAAAGCATTATCGACTGGTCCGCGAAACCTGCTGGTACATATATTCAACCATCGTGCGTGCCGTGTTTAGGGTCAATAAATTTTCAATTATGAGTTCAGCCGTTAAATTTCATTGTGAATCACGCCGCAAAACTACCTACCTTGAACTGATCTTCGTACCACGTTGAAAGTATATGGCCTACGTATGATGTAGCAGCCAGACACGTTTGGTTCCTGAATTCTTGCACTTTATTCGACCACGTCGGCTATCACACGTTTGTTGTCTAATTGAGCTGTAAGTTTGCTTGACTTGACTAGGGGTTCAGGTATCATCAAAGACAAAAATCTGATAACGCCACAGGTGCTCGAAAATGGACACTTTGGCGAAGAGTATCAACAGGCTTTCTTAAGGGTTGTTTTTCGTAACAAATCCGGCACTAGAGTGACATTACCTAAAAACATTTTGCTAGTTTCCATATGAATTACCTATTTTGAGCTGTTTAGACTTGAATCGTATACGAAGCATGTGGATCTTATAGCCACCTACTAGACCGTTGCCTATCAAACGAATGAGCCGTAATACGCAGGCTTGCAATCAAGAATTAAATTAATCAGAGAATGTATTGTTGGCACGAGGAGCCTGAATCGTATGTTTTTGGAAAATCCACTTGCATTCTTCACATCGAAAAGTCGGGCGCCGCGAGCCGGAATCCAACCGGCGACCCTCCGCATACCGGGCAGATGCTCCGCCAGCTGAGCTATCGCGGTCCGAGCAGTACGGTGTGAATAACGCTAGTGAATAATCGATAGTGCGCGAACCACTATTTCAATGATACACAGTATCTATCCTGGTTATAATCATTGGGCTAGCCTCGTCGGTCACTTCCCAATGTGACGAACAGCACACAGATGACCGTGATCCACCGGACATTGAAATATATTCAGAGGATGTATTGTTGGCACGAGGAGCCTGAATCGTGTGTTAATTTATTGTCAAGAATGTGTTGATTTAGATCAAAACATGTAGTGTAGGCTAAAATATGTCTCCGGCGATGCATTTTTAAACCGTCACAATGAAATTTATTTGTCTTAAGAAAAGGGGAGGGTAAGATTGCAACCAGTAGTTCAGTCCGTCGGTTTTTCACTCGATCATTTACTGGGTCGACCTGTCGGTTGATAAACAGGAGAGGGACTGAGAAGAAATGTGTCGTCGCGTGAACAGTCAGCAACCTGAATTGACAAAGCGGACGCTGGTTACGTCATCGGCTTTCGGCCCGGAAAATTCCCGTGGATACCATAATAATAATACACAGAATGGTTTGCGTAGTTCGTAAACGCTTATATTGATTCAAGCTTCAAGAGTCATCGGCATCGATAGGGTTCGTGTCCAAGCATGGACAGCACCCACGGTCTGACAGATACCTTGTGAGATCCACCTGCTTAACTGTAAGACCACACTGGGAATGAAGAAATCTCGAACAGTGACGGTAATAGTTCTCCGTCTCATTTAAATCAGCACGCAATACGAACCGCAAAGTGAACGCATGGGAAATGTTTTCGTACGACCTATCACAAAGATTGACTCACTTGATACGCGACCAGGGTGTGCAACCGTGTGAGCTTCGTTAGTCGATGTGCCCGGGCACACGGTTGGCACAGATTGTCCCCACACTCAACGCACCTGCAAGAACACAAAGCTAACAGTTTGGTAAAACCTTTCAGTGGTTAAGACTTTCTCGTTGGAGTGAGAAATGGTAAATTTTGGATATGTTTCTCTTGAGATAATTTCAAAAGGACGAAATAATTCAATGGACGTATATTGGCACAAGTATAGATGGTCAGGCTCACGAACCGCGTAATGGTAAGCGTCGGAATAACATGACTACTGTCAGGAGACAGGTCCAAAGGCATCACAAAGTCACTGATCACATGATAGGGTAAAGTAGACGGGCGAAAGCTAGTGGGTACAGTTAAACATGCGCATTTGATTGCACGATGTATTCCGGACCATTTCTCTGCATCTTCACCAGTGCATACTGCAGTCAAGGTGATCATTTATAA
This sequence comes from Fasciola hepatica, assembly GCA_948099385.1. NCBI lineage: Eukaryota > Metazoa > Platyhelminthes > Trematoda > Plagiorchiida > Fasciolidae > Fasciola > Fasciola hepatica. The sequence goes on from CANUEZ040000138.1 coordinate 218,389, forward strand.
ATGGTAAACTGAACGTTCTCATGAGATCAAAGGTAAAAGTGCACACACACACACACACAAAACTAATGATAGCAAATGGAAACGCGTTACCAAGGCAAGGCTAACGTAATTATCCATTCTCGCTGTTTGCACAGTTGAGGGTGACGTTGGTTAATTGCTAGTGCCTCCGGGTATCTCAATAATCGTTGATTTTTTGTGACACAAGTGACGGTGAAAGCCATGCTCAGATTAACACGGTGATTTGTCTCCCACAGGTGTTGCGTAATGGATGACCTGAGTGTTCTGCGTGCGTTCGATGACGTCACTGATTGTATCTGTCCGTTCATTGTTCTTTGTAACCAAACCGGAATATGTTCAACTACGCAGTTGTCTCTCCGTTCTGCCGATGTAGGTGGCTGAGCACCCACACTTAAACTGGTAAATGCAATCTGACTTGGAGTGGAGAGGCAGCGGTTGTTTTATCGATGTTAGTTTCATCCGGGAGGTTGTATAGAGGATGATGATCTTTGCGACATAATACGTACGATTACCAGCACAGCTGAGGCGTCTGCTGATTAGGGTATCAATGTCATCACCTTCGTAAGGTAACTGTAGGTAGGCTGTCATTTTTGGGACTGTGGTAACTTTCGTTTTGCGTGGTGGTGTCTGTGAGGGCTTGGATACATATGATTTTGGATATCCGTTGGCCTCGAAAGTTTTGAACAAGGTACGGTACTCTTCTTCCAGAGTGTCAGTTGTACATATTTCGTGTGCCCTGTGGAACATGATGCGGACGAGGCTGATTTTGTACTTTATGGGGGCAAAGCTGGTGAAGTGTAGATACTGTCCTGACCTCGTAGTTTTGCGGTGGACTGATCTTCGGATTGATCCATCGATTCGGCGGGTAATTTCAATATCTAAGAATGCGATTTTGTTGTTGTCGTCCCCGTTTTTGGTCAGTTGAATGTTTGGGTGTATGTTGTTGAAGTGGTAGAACATTTTTTCGCACTCGTCCTTCATGTTAGCAATGACAAATATATCGTCCACGTAGCGTCGATAAAGAGTGGCCTGAGCTATGATTGATTTCATTTTTTGTTCGAGGTGCGAAACAAATATATCTGCCAGAACAGGTCCTAGAGGACTACCCATGGCAACTCCGTCAATCTGCCGGTATCCCCGCCCAAGGAAATGGAATTTTACATTCGAGGTGCACAGTAGTAATAGCCGTGACAGCTCACTGTTTGGTATTCTGATTGTCAAGTTGTTATCATCGACAATTTGACAAATGATATCAACGGTCTCGTGAAGTGGGATATTTGTAAAGAGTGAATTAACATCCATTGTGAATAAGTACTTATTGTGGATGTTCACTTCGCTAAATAGCCCACACATTTCAAAACTGTCTTTCACGTTATTCTTCCCGATAGATTGCCTTACCGATTTTAGTAATTCCGCGAGCCATTTTGCTAGTTTGTGTTGCGGGGAGTTGGTCATAGATAATATTGGTCGTAGCGGTATGTCATCTTTGTGTACATTTGGCAAGCCGTACATTTGTGGTGTTTGGCTTCCCCTGCACCTTAGACTCTTGGCCGTGGATTCCGGGATCAAGTTGGCTTTTACAAGGTTGTCCAACTCTGTCCTTATTTTCTTTTCTAGTTCGCTGGTGTCGTCAGTCTTTGAGTTCGGTATGAATTCCGTTTTGTCTCCTAGTATGGACTCCATTTTATCTCTGTAGTCTGATTTGTTCAGAACAACTACTCCTGAGCCTTTGTCTGGTCGAAGAATTATCAAGTCAGGGTTCCTCCTCAGTTGGTTGATAGCTTTGTAATGGTCCTGTGTCAAAAGACAATTCTCTTTCGTGATGCTTGTTCGGTACATGTGCTCCAAGTCCACCAGTTTTGCTTTGGACCATCCCATGGCGTCCTCGTTCGTTGGATGTAAGCCGGACAGCTGCTCGTAGAACAATTCAAATCTAGCCTGTGAGTCGATGCGGGTAGTATGCTTTGGAGGAACACAATAGTTGAGACCACAGGACAACGCCTCCAGTTGAAGTCGACTCAGTTGGTAAGATGACACATTTTTAACGTATTTCTCCGGATCTTCGGGAAATGACAATACCATCAGATCATGAATTAACGATTTCTCCAGTCGCTTCGTTTCGTATGCGCGCGTTTCACGGATCTTATCAGCACAGAAGTTCATGAACTTAATCCGACAGACCAGGCTGAGTTGATCGATAACCGGTGAAGCTTTCAAAAACACAGCTGAAAGTTGTTTGATGTTGACATTAGATTCTTCAATATGACACTTTGCTAACTGTTTAGGACCTTTCGCATATGGACGATTTTTTCAGCGCGCAGACGTTTTCAATATGTCCCAGGGTACGAGTTCATCGATATACATCGGTAAACATGCGAATATGTGTAATCCCTTCCATGCGTGTGACCAGTGTTGAATGAACGGTGTGCATGTGCTAACACGTGTGCCATTCTAGGACACCAACTTTTCGTACTCAATGGCACAATAAACGAGCAACATCGAAAGGGAACTACAGGTTTTTCTGTCGTTCAGCAGTCCTTTGCAATTGTATAGTCGCCTCTGGTGGTGGTTTAATAGCCACTGACGGTTTCGGGAAGGTTTGCTTACTGTCTCCTAGGCCGTGGTCACTAAATAACTGTCAGGGACCACAGAAAGATCGCCAGTGGCTACCATACGGCGAGTAGTTCAGTAGATCACTATCCACAGTGTGATATGCCTTACTGTTTTGCAGGCTAAACATTTTTGCGCCTAGGAACATGGCCTGTAAGAATGGTGATTCTAAAAAACTACGTGCAAATTACAGCTATTGGTTATCTTTTCCGAAGAAACAGTTTCCTCTTGTCAACTGTCACCCAAAGGTGAACGATATGAAACAAAAGATGAGTCTTACATAAAAATCAAAGCCGCTCATTGATTAGAAAACGTCCAATCCAGGATAGACTACTATCACGTGTTCAGTTGGGGCACTCAATCCATATAACTACCACTTTATACGGTTTGAATGAATGACGTCTATATATATATATATATATATATATATATATATATATATATATATATATATATATATATATATATATATATATATATATATATATATATATATATATATATATATATATATATATATATATATATATATATATATATATATATATATATATATATATATATATATATATATATATATATATATATATATATATATATATATATATATATATATATATATATATATATATATATATATATATATATATATATACGCACTTTTCATCAAGGGGTCAATAGTGTTATTTCGGTGTACACTTCTGAAAGTAAAGCTATATGGCATTACAGAATGAACCCAGTCACATACTGTGGAACGTACCAAAACCCAGCCGTGGAGTGATTTGATTCGAAACGACAACAATCACATTCACGATTTGCTTGATCTCCGGTTAGGTCTGCCAGCGCACGTAAATTGTTCAGAAAATGAGCCACAGGAAATTCGACCACACTGTGAGGGATGGACTCAGTCGGCTCGGTTGTCGGAACTGGATTATCCTCGACGTGTTCACTGATAGTCTGTTCGCCCACGTCATCAATTGATCCGAATTGCGGATCCCGATTTCTGTACAGGAATCGGTTGCATATTTTTTGGCCCATGTGCTCGCACACCTTGCAGACGCATGGGGAACATTCGGCCGAAGATGACCGCATCGTGATGCACTGGGCACATGCCACATGAAGACATGGCAAAAGCTGCAATGGATCCCGGGTAAATCACCGCGAAGTTTATTTTCAAAGCCGAATTTCTTGGTTAATGAATTGGATTCATAAAAAACGCTTTCGCAAAAACGCATCGGTTACCACCCGTTTAGGGCATCTGAGTGCTGCAACAGCTAAATCGTTTCTACTGTACATCTGAGAAAATCGTTATGTGAAATCAAGGAATATGGTGTCTGTGTGTGTATGTGTGTGTGTGTGTGTGTGTGTGTGTGTGTTTGTGCGTGCGCGTGTACTAGCTTGCGAACATGGGTACGAAGGTAGGTTTCAAAATCAGTTATGTTCGCATGCATTGTTCGCTTGAGCAGGCGGTGGCTATTGCATGGACCAGGACGATCAGTTTGAAGGGAACAACACGTGACCGGTAGACACAGTTTTGTTGATCACGCTAGGCGTCCTGGATGCGATTTACAAATCCCATCATCCCAAAGACCGAAGACACTAGTCGGTTTAACCAGGTTTAGTAGTCAGCGGGGGCACCGCATTCCCAAATGTTGTCTGTGTGAGTTTTCTATTTCTAAACTGAACGATATTCTTCAACGTTAATAAAACAACTGCGCAAAAAGAAAGGACAGACCTGCAAACATGGACAGAGAAAGCGTGTTAAGGAACCCCCTAGTTTAACCAAATCTGAAGTAAAGCGTCTGAATAGGTTGCGTATAGACACCATCTTGGGAAACGTCCGTTGTTGTAGAGTGTGGAAATTCGTGAAACACCTACGTAACAATAGCTCCAGAAACAAAAGAAAAGTGAATGTTGAGAATCTCTGCTCCGCTTTTGGCTCATTATCGCAGCATACTTCTCCAACATTATTCAACTGCTATGGAACACGCTATGGCCCTCCAACAGCTGTGTAAAGTGAGGATAAATAAAGCTCCTGGCCCAGATGAGCTATCATCTACTGTCCTGAAAAGTGTGCTGACACTGTTTCGGTTCCGCTAGGCAATATCTTCAATGATCTTCTAACAAGTGAAAAGATCACTGGTATTTAGAGACTGGTTAGGATAAATCCTATTATTAAAAAGGAACCTGGGAAGTACCCCACCCCCACCCCCACCCCCATCATTTACCGTTAAACAATAGCCAAACTGATCGGACTGACATTGGCTGTGATGAAGAAGATGCATACCATTGTGCTCATCGGTCTTCGCACTCCACACTTGACGTCGTAGATAACATAGACCATTGAATAGTTTCGGCTTTAAACAGGGAGTGTACGCTTGTTGAAATGGTATTTTAGACTACAAAAACACATCTGGTAATCCTACTCTATCAGTATTGCTCAGCATGTTCTCTGTAAGTGGCTTTGACCCCAAAGTCTACAAGCTGATTTCAGAATACTTCTCTGGTCAAAAACAGTTCACGTGTTCCAGCGGCCAAAAGTCCTCCTCTAGTTGACTCCGGTGTCTTACAAGGTGCAAGTTTTCCCCCTAATTTCTTTTCTTCTGACTTTAAACAACTTCCAATCCCGTCGACTTTCACTGGCTGCAAGTAGGCCGACTATGTAGATTCAGGATGTAAATTACCGACACCCAAAGAAACTTCGTCAATTCAGATCGAACTAAATGAAGTTGTTCATTGGTCCACCTCCCTTTCCGTATTACTAAATGCTTCGAAATGCCAGGACGTGGTCTTTTTCTTACCTTCCAATGAACCGCATGGAGCTGACACTACCAGGTTTCCTCTCCTATCTGCAAACAATAAGCCAAACCAATATCACCTACGGTTAAATATCTTGGTATTACACTATTCCATAATCTTTCATGGTCCATACACGTTCGACAAACTTTTGTAAAATTAGAAAGTTTTCATTTTTCTCTCTCCGACCAAGATTATTTTCAGTCCCAGACCAACTAATTTTTAAATTTGTGACTGTATGCTCCGTCCCAAACTGGTTATACTGCTTTCCAGTTATCTTTCCTTGTCTTCTGAAAACAGATTTTAACTTGGTGATGAGATTCCTAAAAAACCTCAAAATTCGGTGGGATATCTAGAGATACATTTGTTGATACCTCCACTGATAAGCAATTCAATGCTTGTGGCCAGTTTACTTCAAAAATACTTTCAGGTTTACACCCTCCTGTACACTACGAATTTTCAATAGCTGTGTCAGTCAATGAACTTACCGGACGGAGAGATGGTTTGAGGTCTGAAATCACCTACGATATAGTTGAGTCACATTGTTTTCTCCAGAAATAAGAGAGGCATCCACTATTCTCGTTCACGTCAACCCTTCGTCTTTGTTTTTCTCCATTCCACTACTGTAAAATTTTCTTTCTTCAGTTACTGGTGCTGAACTCTGTCACATAGCCTAAGTCCCTCCATTTGGTTGTCACATGGCTTACTTTCCATTTATTCTTGTAGATAATACGGTTACCAGAGTTGTGTATTCCGAATATAAACACTAGTGCACATACACCACTACGTTTCAGCTAGCTCACTAGCACTGAATATCGTCGAACCAGACAACATTCAGCTGGAAATGTCAGGCCCAGTTTATTCGTTTTGCAAGGAAATAACGAAGATAGACTGTGAGACATGGTAGCATCCTGGAAATGACTTAAATCGTCTGTGATGTTACTGAAACGTGTCATTATTGCCTATGCACCTCTAGGACGTTTGCGGGTGTCTCGGTTTCACATGGTTTTTATTTGTCCGATGGCTCTAAAGACAGTTGATTCCAGCCAATTGATAGGCACATTTCGACGCATGCTTCTTCGGATGACTAAAACCTAGCTCCTTTTACTCACTAGATTCAGGTTTTTGATCTAACCAAATTACGTGATCAACCCACGAAGTTAATTCAATAAACATTATCGCTAACTTTACCTACGGGTTTTTTCAATCTTCTCTGGAAACTTTTAGAACGTTCGAATTGGTATCCTTTTCTTTAGTCACCCTCGAAATCTGGTTAGTATCTAGTAGATAGTGAGACTTAAAATAATGTTTTCTATTTACTTCACTTGATTTTGCCTAAAATATTGATTTACCAGTCGTGGGATGAGTAAAATATAATAGTACTATGTGTTATACGGGTATTGTCATAATTCGACGGATACGGTGGCTGTTTAAGTGTGTCCATACTCTGCATGCAAATTTGCACCCGGGCGTAGGCATTTCTTTAACATTACCTCTCACGAAATGAATAGTAATTATCTAATATCTCATTAAGTTATGCAAAGTGATCGATAATAAAGCTCTTATTTTTTCAGAGATTAAAAAAGAATTGTTATTATTTCCTTCTTTTTATTGTATAATAACGGCAGCATATCCTAGGAAGGAGGTTTCAGCCAATCAGAGGCTTCCAGTTAGAGAAAGTGACCGGCGATATTGGTGGTTGCCGGATTAGAACACCGAACAGAAGAGTCTGGAGTTCATCATGGTGACCTTTTGATTACTACCGGAGTGGACGGTAAATGGAAGATAAAAGGAGTCTCCTTACTAGTGGGCCCACAGCCCTAATATTTAAAGTATATATGATTTTCCCGTAAATAGTAACTTGATCTGGCCCTATTCTTGGTGACTTTTAAGCTTGTTTGCTCTGGTGATCGCTGAGCTTGGCTTTTAGGTCGCCGGTCGAGGTGACATCCTCACTGTGCAGGGGTGATGTCACCTCGATCGGTGATGAAACTTTTGAAACCTAAACGCCAAGCTCAGCGATCACCAATGCGTACGAACCGTCAACCTGAGCTACAAACAAAACCAATATTCGGAGAACACAGTTTGGAGAACAAGCTCGTTTTCAGTGATCCATAATCATGCCACTACATCACAATATATAACGACAAGTCAAAGGGTTGAACCAGTTGACTTGTCGTATTATATTGTGATGTAATGGCATGATTATGGATAACTGAAAACGAGTTTGTTCGCCAAACTGTGTTCTCCAAATGTGTTCATTGGGAATTTTCCGACATTTAAAACCAATATTCAGAATCATTGGAGACACTTAAGCCTCTCAGGTATATAGTTTACCAATACTGCTATGAAACCACCATCTACCGCTTGATCCATTACACTTACCACTTCACCTTCAAAGCTGAATGCGGAGAGGGTGCATGGGCTTATGCCATGAAAACAGATTTGTTTCTGAATTATATTTAGGTCGGGAAGACTAGGGTCAATCTCAAAAAGGGGAACTTTGAAGAATGCTCGGTTTCACTGTTATAAAAACTTGTAACAAAATGAATGTGTTCAAGGCAGTAAGATACACGACAACAAGCGAAACATGACCTGGTGCATTACGTTGCCGTACAGTAATGTTCCTCTAAGAATCTTTGATGGGACGTTTTGGATACCTGTATTGCACCAGTTTGATGAATTTTGCCTTATTTGTGGTTTTAATTGATAGCACTCTCCAGGCAAGGTTGACCGTGATTTCGGAAAGTTCAGGCGATGCATTGGCTGCAGGCAGATGGGGTCTTAAGGGTTAGTGATTACATGATATCCTATCTTTCTAGGTATTTTCATGATCAGGTATCCGGATGATATTCATTACCCTGGTGTGTGTGTGTGTGTGTGTGTGTGTGGCAGTTATGTGTCTATTGTCTTGCGCTACTTGTTCAAAAACTTGGACAAGTTAGAACTTTCGTTCAATGACCAAAATACCACACCAAATATCAAATGAGCTATGAAGATGTTATAAAAAGTAAAACTGATGCTTACAGAATAAGTGGAAATGCATTTTCCCCCTTTAAAAAGAGTCGAGTGATGGACTAATTAAGTCGGCATCTTAGGTCTGCCATAAGGTTCGTTTGCGCAACAGTGCAGTTAAATCAGTTGCCGACTTTTCTAAATCACTCAAACAGCATTACTGATCCTAATTCAGCATGTTATCGATCAGTTCGCTTTCATTCGCTAGCGTGCACACGTAGAAACACCAGATCGCTGCTTGGGAGGGCTAGTATCAGAGCGCATGCGTAGTTGGTTCGTAAGACCTGTTGAAGAAGTCTGCCGGGATCTCGCTGAAGAAGTCGACTTTCTGGAGTCAGAAGCGTTGCAACAGATCCCTCTCTCCACTCTCATAAAATGTATGGGATGGACTTTCAACGAGTCTATTTATTTTACTGTTGGTGAACTGGCTTGTTTCATGTTCAAGACAAGGGAAGAGTAAGGCCAAACGCTGGCATGATCTCTGGTCCTTTTCTGTTCCAATGAGAAGTTCTGTTCAGCTGGCATATAAGTGCTCACTTTAATATGTCCGCCTTGCTTAATACTACCTCAAATCGCTGATACTGGCAATGATCAGGAAAAGCGGGGTATTCAGAGTTATGGAGAGGTCGTATACGAAGAGATTTTCATTTTTGACAGACTATCGACCAAGCGAAATTTGAAATCAGGGGAAAACTTAAAATTACTGAAATTCATTTCAGTCAAAGACTTGGCTTACCCGAATCTCACCAGTCTTACTGGAGCACACAGAACAGGCTAGAAAATCTGACAGAATGAGTTGAATCAGATCCTTTTGAGCATTGAATCCATCCCCATTTGGACAGTCTGGTTCGGTTCTGGGTGTAACTTGTACGGTCAACATTGGTAACTTGTTCCTATTACTGAACACGACTCTCAGGATTTTTTTCGGGTTTATTCCTGAGTTTTCCTTCTCCACTCAGCAGCTCAGATTTATTTCGTCTTCACGTCTTGTTTTACACTATTCCTAATGAATGCCTGTGGTGCTTGTTCTGATTCCGTCTGATATGACTAATCAATGCTGTCTCTCCTGTTAGTGGTCTGATTTATTAGATATTTGGAACACCAACAGCGGTACTTATTAGAACAATCACGTTGTCATGCTGACAATATGGGTACCAGCACCGACAGAACGATACGGACAAAAGACAGCTGTTCCGCGCACAGTTTAGAAAGAAGAAATAATCGGACGCCTAATAATTTCCATTTGGAATAGGATTTTACAAAACTGACAAAGTATAATCTTATTTTGATGATCTGAGTTTGACTAATTTGATAGTACAAAAATGGAGTCCATACATTCCTTGATCTTGAAGCGGTCTTCTTATGTTGGTGTTACCGGACTGGAAGAAAGGTCACTGGACAACAATGGAACGTAACCGACTGTTATTATTCCGTACTATTTATCGTGACCTCTGTTGAGAACTGCTTTAGTGACTTGGTTTATTTAGTGACCGTGCAAACTTCTCACTAGAGTTAGACACTTCAAAACACCTTTCATCTGGGTGGCTTTGGAAACTGGTATTTGCCGTAGCTCAGAATGGACCCAAGCAGCACGCCCGGTGCGCACAACGTTGGGCTGACATTGGGCTAACGTTGGGCCACATCATGAGAAACGTTCGGCAGCACTACCGGCACCCAATTGGGAGCACGTTGGGCTAGTCCCAACGTCCGAAAAAATCGCCGATATTGGGTGTGAGGGTTTGTGCTGATTCATGGTCGATAGCCGTCCATGTCCCGTCAGCAACCGGCATGCCAGCGCCTGTCCGGAATCCAGGTCAGTGCATGTGCCAGCGGTTGCGCAAGTGACAAGGCAGCGAATCAATGAGACGCAAATGGATTCCCGTCATACGTCAGCTGATCGTGTGACCAATCAACCAATCGGAAGACAGGCTACCTGATGCCAGTATGAACAAGTTGGTTTGCATTGGAACGATTGGTGTCAGTGATTGTTTCTTCCTACATAAACGATGTTTCTTACTCATAAAATGAGGTGATTCGTGAGTGGAATAGAGTTCTCATTAGAGTTGTTGGGACGGAACAAAACAGTGGGTACCTCTTTTTCTAATCCATCTTCACTGTACGTCTCTTAGTCTGTTTGCCTATTATCTGTCCTTTCGATCGAAACAACTGACTGCACACTGATTAAAAAACGCCCTTTGTGAAAATCACGTAGTTTACAATAAAAATGGTATACTGAAAGCATGTACAAATTTGCGATTCAGGGAATGCTTCATCCAGAATTTTCGTAAGATGTCCACCATTCATGCGTTACGTGGTCAGCGGATCTGAAGTACCAAAATGTAGGAAGGTGGGGCAGTCGCACTTAAGGAAACCTTGAACAACAAGACATTTTTTCATGCATGTTTCAAAGATGGTTTGATTGGAAATTGTTTTCGACGAAACGGATTAACATCTGATTATTTGTGGATCAAAACAACTGTAATCAATGAAATAGGAAAATATCAAATAAATTATGAACTAAATCTGATGAACGGGTAAAGTTGTGATTTATGATAGATTGTTACGAATCTTCAGAATGCCATGATAGGTAATGATTACACCAGAGGAATAAAACAATTCCAAAAGAGAAAGCAGCGTGAGATTTATTTCGAAGGAAATGGCAAATTACGTACCTGCTTCCTCGTCTTGCATTGCTTTGATCTCTAGCTTCGATAAGCCAGTGCTCAGTCTTTTAACGACGGACACCGGTTTTTCTGCTAACCTTGGGATGGAATGAACAGCGTCTGGAGTTTAGTCAGTGATAACGAATTTCACTGACTTATCCTTGGGAGCAACAATGAGCTTGTGTTTTGAGCGGCTTTTCGTTGCACACTTCCAAACCAGCAGCCGGTAAATGTCACTCCAGGCCCAATGGGCGCCGTCTGTAGTCACATTTAAAGAGAAATGCGTAATCTTGGTAAGTGAATAAGAAAAATATAAACCTGTGTGAATGTAGGCAAAATTGTACCAATGGAGTCATGGGAATTATTGGAAAGTGATAAACATTTACGAGGGATTGTGTGCATAGTTGTATTGAGTGTGTCCAAAAGTACGTTATCCACGGACGGACGATTCAATGGCAAACCGTGTGAAGAAACTGTCCAAAACATTAAAACACCAAAAAAGTACGTTATCGGTCAAGTTACAATATTTTCGGGGCTTTTGCTGCCGATGATAATTTTATTTGGCTGCATAGTGCCGCACAAAACCACACACAGGACACAGGATGAATGCTTATGGCACGAACGGGAAAGAAAACACCATCCGGAGCAACATTACCTTCCTTTTGAAATGCATTTTGTCGACTTGGTGAATTCTTTGGTATACTTATTCTGCTGGTCTCTTGGGTCTCCCTATACGAACGACCTGAGGTTTCCTAAATACAATTTATAAGGGAAACAGATAACTGCATCTCACAATCGAGGTGTACGGGATATTGTCATTGGGTAACGCGAAATACCTGGCGAATAATAGCTCAGAGCGTGCAGCACGTCACGACGTTGCCTTGTGCTTAGTGTGGTGGTTATAAAATCGTCGGACAAGGACTGTAAAACAGCATTTACATTGTTTTGATTCCAAGCTGTATTTCTCGGCCAGTTGAAAAAATCAATGTAATACAAATATATTAACCTGCATAGATGATCGACTCTGATGCGCTGGTAGTGAGTAGACCGCTGCTTAAGAGATCCGTGCACCCCAAATCTGCTGCTGGCCCAACTCTTGTGGCTCTATTTCAGCAGCACGGACACCAGGAGCAACTGAATCTATTGTGAATTAGGAATAAAGAAATACTTGGCAACATTCAGTTTTTCTCAGCATAACTATTGACCGCAATTTAGGTCAAAAACGCCGGTGCTCTTCTAGTATCATCTCGCCATAGATGAGGCATTTTGCACTGAGGACCTTCTTGCCCCTCCGGCAAATCTCCCACCTCGTCTCTTTAAGCATTACAAAGTGTTCTCATTCTCAGAATCTGAAAATGAGTGACCATCGTTACGTAGCGATTAGTACTCAGTAACACATAAGTTTCTTAAAAGCAACACTACAAAACAACTACATCAATGCCCACGAATATACATGCATGAATAAATGTAAATGCATATATATAGATGGAGTTATAAAAGCGAAGAGATAAAATATACCAGAGATAAAATGAACAGTAAAAATGGGCATCAGTCATCTCTATGAGCGATGAATCATTTTCCTCTGTAGAAAAACCGAACAGCGGATCTAATCAGCAAAAACAAACAAAACCAGTACGGCGCCATCCGGTCACAAGAGCATTCAGTAAACCAAAATGTGATGTTTTTGTAACATAGATATGTATTGTTGAATACTGTGGTACTCTTAATACTATATTCCTTATGAAATTTCACGAACTTGTGTGCAAGCTTTCATGGCACATGTCAGGGGTCCTCCTAGCCTAACGTTTGCCCATCGTTCGTCCAACCGCGTTGGACACTGTGCTGCTAGAGGTGGCTTTATTTACCACTTGATCTCTAAGCTTGGCGCAAACATTTCAGAAACAGGTGAGGTGACATCATCAGACCAGATCTTTTCCTTGGTCAATAAGGTTCACTTGGTCATTTCTTTATAGCAAAACCGCTCTGAGCGATTTCGGAACGGTTTCCGAGAGGTGTAGGCCATTCGTGTGAAATGTGTGATTTGCGGTGTGCTTTACTCCGGTTGTCAGTTTCCTTCGTATCCATTCATTTTTGATCCGTGTAAAATTGCTACTAAGCAAACTTGTCGACAACCGTTCGAAAACCGTTGTCGCGAACGGGCTGTGTGCTACGGGTTTTTTAGCTTGAGTTGGTCCTTTGTCAATTTCCGCCTGGTGGTTCGGATAGTCGTACTTCTCTTTAGGCTCTTTTTAGAGGGAACTGACTTCGATCTGTTTTGGTCACTCCTATTCTCCTTATCCTAGTTTTTACAGGTGACACATATTCTGTTCCGTCCCATTAGCTGTAGTGATAAAATTCTTCTGCCTTCGAATCACCTTGTTTATTTTGCAGAAATAAGCTGTTTATATAGAATATAATGTGACCAAAATCAAAATCATGGTACGAAGCCTATGACCGGGTCTCCTGAATGGCTAGTTGGTTCACGTCCCGGTTGGCTGATTCCTCTACGGTCGGTTAGAACAACTGTTGGCCGCCAATTGGTTGGCTCACCTCGGTTCCTTAAGGGTGATTGTTCACGGCGAACTGAATGGTTTCGTTCCGCTTTGTCACGAACTGACTGAGCCATCGACCAGCTTTACCATCGATGTTGGACACATGAAGCGCTGTCTGCCAACAGAACTAGACGGTTTATCGATGCACCGTAAGATACCGTCAGAATATCTCCATTTGGGCAAGCATAAGAGAGAGAAAATTGGATAGTTTCTCCTGACATCTAATTGTTGTCTTTAGGCCTATTTTGTGAACCTTTTTCTTCCGATTGAATGAAGAAAAAGTCACTTATTTCGGACAGACAAAAACGGAGTTTATCTACCTTGTAAAATTCGGAACAACAAAGGCTGAATAAATCATAGTTGCTAAACCTTATGCAGCAAAAGCTAATGGCATACGATGATCTGGTAAAGTGAAAGTACAAAAATGCTGTGGAAATTACTATGACAACCGTGCCTAGAGAACTGATATACAGCTAGCTTCCAGGATTTTCATGCCCGACTCTGAACGTTCTCATGGGTTTCTGATCACTGCGCTTGGCTTCTAGGTCACGTGCGTTCCCTCACCTGTCGCGAAGACATTGTCAATGTGCAGCTTGTAAGGTCGCCAGACTTTACATCGCGGTCTCCTTATTAAAAGCGGCCTTCGGGCCTTCCCAATGCGTGGGCTACTTGCACATTGCTCTAATGCTCGGCAGTGTAAAAGTACGCAAACCAGAATGGAGTTCCCTACGATCAGTGAGAACGAGAAGGCAATTGGTAGAGATCATCATCATCATCATCATCATCATCATCATCATCATCATCATCATCATCATCATCATCATCATCATCATCATCATCATCATCATCATCATCATCATCATCATCATCATCATCATCATCATCATCATCATCATCATCATCATCATCATCATCATCATCATCATCATCATCATCATCATCATCATCATCATCATCATCATCATCATCATCATCATCATCATCATCATCATCATCATCATCATCATCATCATCATCATCCATCGCATCATCATCATCATCATCAGCATCAGCATCATCTTCATCATCATCTTCATCATCATCATCATCATCAGCATCAGTCATCATCATCATCATCATCATGCTCATCATCAAGCATCACCTCATCATCATCACATCCTGCATCACTCATCACATCATCTCCATCAGCCATCATCACACATCTCCAGCATCATCTTCATCATCATCAGCATCATCATCATCATCATCATCATCATCATCATCATCATCATCATCATCATCATCATCATCATCATCATCATCATCATCATCATCATCATCATCATCATCATCATCATCATCATCATCATCATCATCATCATCATCATCATCATCATCATCATCATCATCATCATCATCATCATCATCATCATCATCATCATCATCATCATCATCATCATCATCATCATCATCATCATCATCATCATCATCATCATCATCATCATCATCATCATCATCATCATCATCATCATCATCATCATCATCATCATCATCATCATCATCATCATCATCATCATCATCATCATCATCATCATCATCATCATCATCATCATCATCATCATCATCATCATCATCATCATCATCATCATCATCATCATCATCATCATCATCATCATCATCATCATCATCATCATCATCATCATCATCATCATCATCATCATCATCATCATCATCATCATCATCATCATCATCATCATCATCATCATCATCATCATCATCATCATCATCATCATCATCATCATCATCATCATCATCATCATCATCATCATCATCATCATCATCATCATCATCATCATCATCATCATCATCATCATCATCATCATCATCATCATCATCATCATCATCATCATCATCATCATCATCATCATCATCATCATCATCATCATCATCATCATCATCATCATCATCATCATCATCATCATCATCATCATCATCATCATCATCATCATCATCATCATCATCATCATCATCATCATCATCATCATCATCATCATCATCATCATCATCATCATCATCATCATCATCATCATCATCATCATCATCATCATCATCATCATCATCATCATCATCATCATCATCATCATCATCATCATCATCATCATCATCATCATCATCATCATCATCATCATCATCATCATCATCATCATCATCATCATCATCATCATCATCATCATCATCATCATCATCATCATCATCATCATCATCATCATCATCATCATCATCATCATCATCATCATCATCATCATCATCATCATCATCATCATCATCATCATCATCATCATCATCATCATCATCATCATCATCATCATCATCATCATCATCATCATCATCATCATCATCATCATCATCATCATCATCATCATCATCATCATCATCATCATCATCATCATCATCATCATCATCATCATCATCATCATCATCATCATCATCATCATCATCATCATCATCATCATCATCATCATCATCATCATCATCATCATCATCATCATCATCATCATCATCATCATCATCATCATCATCATCATCATCATCATCATCATCATCATCATCATCATCATCATCATCATCATCATCATCATCATCATCATCATCATCATCATCATCATCATCATCATCATCATCATCATCATCATCATCATCATCATCATCATCATCATCATCATCATCATCATCATCATCATCATCATCATCATCATCATCATCATCATCATCATCATCATCATCATCATCATCATCATCATCATCATCATCATCATCATCATCATCATCATCATCATCATCATCATCATCATCATCATCATCATCATCATCATCATCATCATCATCATCATCATCATCATCATCATCATCATCATCATCATCATCATCATCATCATCATCATCATCATCATCATCATCATCATCATCATCATCATCATCATCATCATCATCATCATCATCATCATCATCATCATCATCATCATCATCATCATCATCATCATCATCATCATCATCATCATCATCATCATCATCATCATCATCATCATCATCATCATCATCATCATCATCATCATCATCATCATCATCATCATCATCATCATCATCATCATCATCATCATCATCATCATCATCATCATCATCATCATCATCATCATCATCATCATCATCATCATCATCATCATCATCATCATCATCATCATCATCATCATCATCATCATCATCATCATCATCATCATCATCATCATCATCATCATCATCATCATCATCATCATCATCATCATCATCATCATCATCATCATCATCATCATCATCATCATCATCATCATCATCATCATCATCATCATCATCATCATCATCATCATCATCATCATCATCATCATCATCATCATCATCATCATCATCATCATCATCATCATCATCATCATCATCATCATCATCATCATCATCATCATCATCATCATCATCATCATCATCATCATCATCATCATCATCATCATCATCATCATCATCATCATCATCATCATCATCATCATCATCATCATCATCATCATCATCATCATCATCATCATCATCATCATCATCATCATCATCATCATCATCATCATCATCATCATCATCATCATCATCATCATCATCATCATCATCATCATCATCATCATCATCATCATCATCATCATCATCATCATCATCATCATCATCATCATCATCATCATCATCATCATCATCATCATCATCATCATCATCATCATCATCATCATCATCATCATCATCATCATCATCATCATCATCATCATCATCATCATCATCATCATCATCATCATCATCATCATCATCATCATCATCATCATCATCATCATCATCATCATCATCATCATCATCATCATCATCATCATCATCATCATCATCATCATCATCATCATCATCATCATCATCATCATCATCATCATCATCATCATCATCATCATCATCATCATCATCATCATCATCATCATCATCATCATCATCATCATCATCATCATCATCATCATCATCATCATCATCATCATCATCATCATCATCATCATCATCATCATCATCATCATCATCATCATCATCATCATCATCATCATCATCATCATCATCATCATCATCATCATCATCATCATCATCATCATCATCATCATCATCATCATCATCATCATCATCATCATCATCATCATCATCATCATCATCATCATCATCATCATCATCATCATCATCATCATCATCATCATCATCATCATCATCATCATCATCATCATCATCATCATCATCATCATCATCATCATCATCATCATCATCATCATCATCATCATCATCATCATCATCATCATCATCATCATCATCATCATCATCATCATCATCATCATCATCATCATCATCATCATCATCATCATCATCATCATCATCATCATCATCATCATCATCATCATCATCATCATCATCATCATCATCATCATCATCATCATCATCATCATCATCATCATCATCATCATCATCATCATCATCATCATCATCATCATCATCATCATCATCATCATCATCATCATCATCATCATCATCATCATCATCATCATCATCATCATCATCATCATCATCATCATCATCATCATCATCATCATCATCATCATCATCATCATCATCATCATCATCATCATCATCATCATCATCATCATCATCATCATCATCATCATCATCATCATCATCATCATCATCATCATCATCATCATCATCATCATCATCATCATCATCATCATCATCATCATCATCATCATCATCATCATCATCATCATCATCATCATCATCATCATCATCATCATCATCATCATCATCATCATCATCATCATCATCATCATCATCATCATCATCATCATCATCATCATCATCATCATCATCATCATCATCATCATCATCATCATCATCATCATCATCATCATCATCATCATCATCATCATCATCATCATCATCATCATCATCATCATCATCATCATCATCATCATCATCATCATCATCATCATCATCATCATCATCATCATCATCATCATCATCATCATCATCATCATCATCATCATCATCATCATCATCATCATCATCATCATCATCATCATCATCATCATCATCATCATCATCATCATCATCATCATCATCATCATCATCATCATCATCATCATCATCATCATCATCATCATCATCATCATCATCATCATCATCATCATCATCATCATCATCATCATCATCATCATCATCATCATCATCATCATCATCATCATCATCATCATCATCATCATCATCATCATCATCATCATCATCATCATCATCATCATCATCATCATCATCATCATCATCATCATCATCATCATCATCATCATCATCATCATCATCATCATCATCATCATCATCATCATCATCATCATCATCATCATCATCATCATCATCATCATCATCATCATCATCATCATCATCATCATCATCATCATCATCATCATCATCATCATCATCATCATCATCATCATCATCATCATCATCATCATCATCATCATCATCATCATCATCATCATCATCATCATCATCATCATCATCATCATCATCATCATCATCATCATCATCATCATCATCATCATCATCATCATCATCATCATCATCATCATCATCATCATCATCATCATCATCATCATCATCATCATCATCATCATCATCATCATCATCATCATCATCATCATCATCATCATCATCATCATCATCATCATCATCATCATCATCATCATCATCATCATCATCATCATCATCATCATCATCATCATCATCATCATCATCATCATCATCATCATCATCATCATCATCATCATCATCATCATCATCATCATCATCATCATCATCATCATCATCATCATCATCATCATCATCATCATCATCATCATCATCATCATCATCATCATCATCATCATCATCATCATCATCATCATCATCATCATCATCATCATCATCATCATCATCATCATCATCATCATCATCATCATCATCATCATCATCATCATCATCATCATCATCATCATCATCATCATCATCATCATCATCATCATCATCATCATCATCATCATCATCATCATCATCATCATCATCATCATCATCATCATCATCATCATCATCATCATCATCATCATCATCATCATCATCATCATCATCATCATCATCATCATCATCATCATCATCATCATCATCATCATCATCATCATCATCATCATCATCATCATCATCATCATCATCATCATCATCATCATCATCATCATCATCATCATCATCATCATCATCATCATCATCATCATCATCATCATCATCATCATCATCATCATCATCATCATCATCATCATCATCATCATCATCATCATCATCATCATCATCATCATCATCATCATCATCATCATCATCATCATCATCATCATCATCATCATCATCATCATCATCATCATCATCATCATCATCATCATCATCATCATCATCATCATCATCATCATCATCATCATCATCATCATCATCATCATCATCATCATCATCATCATCATCATCATCATCATCATCATCATCATCATCATCATCATCATCATCATCATCATCATCATCATCATCATCATCATCATCATCATCATCATCATCATCATCATCATCATCATCATCATCATCATCATCATCATCATCATCATCATCATCATCATCATCATCATCATCATCATCATCATCATCATCATCATCATCATCATCATCATCATCATCATCATCATCATCATCATCATCATCATCATCATCATCATCATCATCATCATCATCATCATCATCATCATCATCATCATCATCATCATCATCATCATCATCATCATCATCATCATCATCATCATCATCATCATCATCATCATCATCATCATCATCATCATCATCATCATCATCATCATCATCATCATCATCATCATCATCATCATCATCATCATCATCATCATCATCATCATCATCATCATCATCATCATCATCATCATCATCATCATCATCATCATCATCATCATCATCATCATCATCATCATCATCATCATCATCATCATCATCATCATCATCATCATCATCATCATCATCATCATCATCATCATCATCATCATCATCATCATCATCATCATCATCATCATCATCATCATCATCATCATCATCATCATCATCATCATCATCATCATCATCATCATCATCATCATCATCATCATCATCATCATCATCATCATCATCATCATCATCATCATCATCATCATCATCATCATCATCATCATCATCATCATCATCATCATCATCATCATCATCATCATCATCATCATCATCATCATCATCATCATCATCATCATCATCATCATCATCATCATCATCATCATCATCATCATCATCATCATCATCATCATCATCATCATCATCATCATCATCATCATCATCATCATCATCATCATCATCATCATCATCATCATCATCATCATCATCATCATCATCATCATCATCATCATCATCATCATCATCATCATCATCATCATCATCATCATCATCATCATCATCATCATCATCATCATCATCATCATCATCATCATCATCATCATCATCATCATCATCATCATCATCATCATCATCATCATCATCATCATCATCATCATCATCATCATCATCATCATCATCATCATCATCATCATCATCATCATCATCATCATCATCATCATCATCATCATCATCATCATCATCATCATCATCATCATCATCATCATCATCATCATCATCATCATCATCATCATCATCATCATCATCATCATCATCATCATCATCATCATCATCATCATCATCATCATCATCATCATCATCATCATCATCATCATCATCATCATCATCATCATCATCATCATCATCATCATCATCATCATCATCATCATCATCATCATCATCATCATCATCATCATCATCATCATCATCATCATCATCATCATCATCATCATCATCATCATCATCATCATCATCATCATCATCATCATCATCATCATCATCATCATCATCATCATCATCATCATCATCATCATCATCATCATCATCATCATCATCATCATCATCATCATCATCATCATCATCATCATCATCATCATCATCATCATCATCATCATCATCATCATCATCATCATCATCATCATCATCATCATCATCATCATCATCATCATCATCATCATCATCATCATCATCATCATCATCATCATCATCATCATCATCATCATCATCATCATCATCATCATCATCATCATCATCATCATCATCATCATCATCATCATCATCATCATCATCATCATCATCATCATCATCATCATCATCATCATCATCATCATCATCATCATCATCATCATCATCATCATCATCATCATCATCATCATCATCATCATCATCATCATCATCATCATCATCATCATCATCATCATCATCATCATCATCATCATCATCATCATCATCATCATCATCATCATCATCATCATCATCATCATCATCATCATCATCATCATCATCATCATCATCATCATCATCATCATCATCATCATCATCATCATCATCATCATCATCATCATCATCATCATCATCATCATCATCATCATCATCATCATCATCATCATCATCATCATCATCATCATCATCATCATCATCATCATCATCATCATCATCATCATCATCATCATCATCATCATCATCATCATCATCATCATCATCATCATCATCATCATCATCATCATCATCATCATCATCATCATCATCATCATCATCATCATCATCATCATCATCATCATCATCATCATCATCATCATCATCATCATCATCATCATCATCATCATCATCATCATCATCATCATCATCATCATCATCATCATCATCATCATCATCATCATCATCATCATCATCATCATCATCATCATCATCATCATCATCATCATCATCATCATCATCATCATCATCATCATCATCATCATCGTCATCATCATCATCATCATCATCATCATCATCATCATCATCATCATCATCATCATCATTGTTAGATACGTACGTCCGATTCTGAACTTTAGTCAACTTTATTCGGTGTCTAGGCCGAGTTGGAGTGACGCGCTCTCCTCAGAAACCAAATCAAACTAGCTGAGGTTTATTAGCGGTACTGCAAACAATAATCAATCAAAGGGGTAAATGTACAAACCTCAAACGTGGCGTCCTCACGGGAATCACCGTTTACTAACGTTCCGTACAGTTCAGAATGGATAACACGTTCTATGGCCAATAGGCCGAGGCACAAGTCACCAAGTAGGGTAACGAAACGACCACAACTAACAATGACAAGGAAAGGAACGCGCATATAAGGGACATGAACGAACGGAAAGGCGATCAGGCGGAAATCGATCGATGGTTCTGACCAACCAGTGAGTAGGGCAGGGATTCGCTCAGGCACGCAAATACACGATTAGTCACGGGTCGAATAGGTCACAATCTAGTGTGGGTGCGGGTGTGTATGCCTCGGTACATGTGCGTGATCAAACATGCCTGCCGGGTGCAGCCGATCAGAATTCGGTGCCCACTCGAGCAGTCTAGTCCAGGTCTAGTCAATCGACCGAGTGATGGTTCAGCGTGTGTGTGTGTGTGTGTGTGTGTGACGAACAGGCAACGCTTGAGAGCGATGAGGAATTGTGTGGACTGATAGCCGTGCAACCATGTGGTCAACGTCAAATGAATTAGGAATGTCAAACCGGTCCGAACGTAGCACGAGTTGGTGGTCATGAATGAGCAGGATGGAAACAGGCAAAACAGATTCAACACCGCCACCCGAAAGCCGGCACGGCTTTACTAACGTTCCACTCGCTACTGTGCACACTTCAGACGGCTCCATGCAAAAATGGTACAATTTACTCTTGCCACAGTCACAGGAACCGAACTGAAGCACACCCTACTCACGAGTGGTTACCCTACTAGTCGTCGGCCCCTTCCAGTAAGCACAGTCGGCGGATGTCTCTCAGAACTTGTCCTTTTGAGGTTTTCACTAGGGCCTCGCGCACTCGCCCGTCTGATCCACCTTTGATACCCGCTACAACTCCTTTCGGCCACTTTCCACGGGGTTGGTTCTCTCCCAGTATCAGCACTAAGTCTCCTGTCCTCAGATTTCGCCGCGGGTTTCTCCACTTATTCCGAGTGTTCAGCAAAGGTAAGTACTCCGAAATCCATCTTCGCCAAAAGGTATCCGACAAGAGCTGGCTTTGCCTCCACTGGCGTGTGTACCGATCGCGCAGGTCAACTTCGGTTCCGATGGTATCGTCCTGTTTTCTCATCAATAACAAACAGCTAGGTGAAAGAACTCCAGGGTTTTCTGGGTCGTCATATACAGGTACTAGAGGACGATTGTTTAGAACGCGTTCCGCTTCCGTTAAATAGGTCATGAGTGATTCCTCTGTTAGAGTTTGCTCTCGTGATACGGCGCTGAGAATCCGTCTGACGGAACGTATCATACGCTCCCACACACCACCCCGGTGACTCGCATAAGGTGGATTAACGCACCACTCAATTCCCTTAGATAGCATTTCATTTTCAACTTTGCGGTGTCCCAACCCTGTTAGAAATTGCTGCATCTCTATTTCTGCTCCGACGAATGTCTGGCCTCGATCGCTGTACACTTGCTTGGGACATCCCCGTCTCCCCACAAATCGCGAGAAGGTCATGAGGAAAGAGTCGATGGTGAGAGAATGAGCTACTTCAATGTGTACTGCTCTGGTTTTGAAACATGAAAAGATACAGCCGTAACGTTTTCTAGTCACACGACCTTCTCGAACGTAGAACGGTCCGAAGTAGTCGATTCCGATTACCGCAAAGGGAAAGCCTGGGGTTACGCGTGAGGCCGGTAGATCTGACATGAATTGCTCTACAGGTTTAGCCGATCTTACCTTGCAGCCAATGCATTGCATAATTACTCTTCTTACGGTGGAAGCACCTCTTATGATCCAGTATTTCTCCCGAGACGCCGCTAACACGTGCATCAACCCCATATGTCCTTCCTTCAAATGATAATGACGAACTATGATGGTTGTAAGTGGATGCTGACTGGGCAGAATTATAGGTCTCTGCCTAGCTTGGGATATATTACTGTTGGTTAACCGTCCCCCAACTCGCAGCAGTCCGTTCTCCATTACCGGACATAGGTTCTTCAGAGAGGAACGTCTCGGCGCACGCATTTCAGCGGACCTCTCCTGCCTCAATATACTGTCAATTATTTCGGGAAACATCTGGCGTTGTACGTAACGAAGCAGGGCCAACTCGACGCATTCCAATTCGGACACCCTTAGATTTCCTTTCAGCATCGTCTGCCCAGGTGCTCTGTGAGTCTTTGCTCGAATATACTGCAGAAACCGTGTCATCCACGCACAAGCTCGTTTTAGGGCCAGCCAGGAGGAATAGTACGAAATTAGTCGGTCTAATGGATAGATTGTTGAGGACGTAGCCATGACCGCTGACTGCTTTTTGGTCTCGAGGTAAGGTAAATCTTCAACCGATAACTGATTACTCAAACAAGGCCAGTTGAACTCCGCTTCCCGTAGGAAGTCCGGTCCTCGTAACCACTTGCCCAGACTAGTGCTATCACCGCCACTGACTCCTCGGGACGCCATGTCCGCAGGGTTCACGCTGGTAGGGACGTGCCTCCATTGGTCAACTGTAGTGTGTTCGTGTACGAACCCTACGCGGTTGGCCACGAATGTCTTGAATCTGAGTTGAGTATTGCGAATGTAATGTAAAACGATCATTGAGTCCGTCCAGAGACAGACATTGTCCACATGTAAGTCTGCTTCCCTCCGTATGTGTTGCAGGAGTTTCACCGAGAGCACCGCCGCTTGTAACTCTAGGCGGGGTATCGTAACAGGTTTCAGAGGTGCAACTCTTGATTTTCCCAATAGGAAGCAACAGTGGATGGAATTATCCGGACATATATACCTCAGGTATGCTACTGCGCCATATCCCAACTCGGAAGCGTCAGAAAACAGATGTACGACGGCGGGCTGCCGGCCTTGCGTGACATATTTAAGACATCTCGGTACCGACAGCGTTTCGACTGCTGCTAGTTCCGATTTCCACCTTTCCCATGCTAACTGGATGGGTTCAGTGACCGGGTCGTCCCACCCACAGTTGCTTTGACATAGTCTCTGCAGTAAACATTTGGGCTGAAGAAGCAATGGAGCGATGAACCCCAGTGGGTCGTATAGCGATGCTGTAAACGAGAGAATACCTCTTCTAGTGACCGGCCGATTGGGAATGTCCAATTTAAACGTGAAACAGTCGTCCTTTATGCGCCAATACAAGCCGAGCGTTTTTTGTATCATCGGGTCACTGGGACTCAGGCTGATCAATGGGGGAGCCTGTTCACTTTGGGCTATGGTTTTCATTACTGCCTCGGTATTGCAGACCCATTTGTGAAGTCGAAATCCTCTGAGAATCAGCACGCTCCGAAGCTGTTCAACTAGGGTTACAGCCTCCTTCACGCCTTCAACGGAAACCAGACAGTCGTCAACATAGAAATTGCGCTCTATGGTGCTCCGGGTTTTCTCATTGACTGAGTGTTGATCATTGGCGACTTGCCTCAGGGCGAATGCGGCGCAGAACGGCGAGGACGTGGCTCCGAACGGGTGTACATTTAGCTGGTAGATTTTTGGTGGGGCGTCAAGCTTCCCCGATGGGTACCAGAGAAAGCTCATGGGATGTCTGTCTTCCGGAGGTAGACGAACCTGCAGGAACATCTCTTCTATATCGGCGACAAGAGCGATGTTGTGTAGCCGGAAACGCATGAGTACTCCCGTCAAGTCGTTTGTCATTACCGGTCCAGAATAGAGACAGTCATTCAGCGAAAGACCTCCAGACTTAGCCGCAAAGTCGAAAACGATCCTGACCTTATCAGGTTTATGTGGGTTTAATACTGGGTGATGTGGAACGAAACGTATTTCATTGGACTGATTTTCTGGAACCCTGCTAATGTATCCTTTCCTTTCGTATGTCTCCATTATATCGGTATATTTAGAGAGGAGATTCGGGTCCTTTAGGAAACGAACGCGAAGGCTATTCAGCCGTCTCTCTGCTAGGTACCTATTTTCCGGTATTTCCCGCCAGTTTCTCTTCCAAGGTAAGTTGAGCTGATAGTGACCCTCCACGATGGTAACCGAACCTTGGACGATTTCTAGGGCGACCTGGTCTTCTAGGGAATGCGACACACTTTCGTTATGGGTTGTGTCCCCAAATTCTGTTTCATACAATTTTAAAATCTCAGACTTCATCGTCACCTCTGAAGCTAGGCAGTTTACGTACTTCCGCTGGGTAGTACTCCTCCCGGTAGGTCCAAGGAGCACCCACCCCAGGACTGTCTTCACTGCGTACGGCTGACGAGAAGTACCAATGCGTTGATCCTGGACCCAGTGGGCTTCGGGGGTGTTGGTGCCAATCAGCAGATCAACCGTCCTGTCCTTGATTTCTTCAAAATGCACGTCCTTTAAATGCGGCCAGGAGTCCAGGCCCGATGGCATGTACGCAGTCTGCATTGGTAGTGTTTTCAGTGTGTAGGCCCTTTCCACTTGAAGTTGATAATCACCACTTAATGACTGAACAGCAAAATTCACTTCTGAGGTCACCTGAGACGCCGTTCCTGCGAGTGTTGTCACACTGAGTCTCGTTAGTGGGCCATCAATCCCCAGTGAATTGGCCGCCGCTGAAGATAGAAGAGTTGAATCTGAGCCGTTATCGAGGAAGGCGTATGTTTCCTTCGAGCCCCTTGGTCCGAGCAGTCTAACCGGTACGAATCCCATAAAGGTATGTGGGACTTCCGTCTTCACAGAATTAATATTGGCCTTCGCTGGTGTATTGGGTGATCTGGGCACATGCATTAAGGTGTGGTGACGGCCGTAGCAGTTGAGTTCAAGACAGCGACTCATTGTACGACACTCAGCGGCCCTGTGACCAAGCTTCAGACACTTGAAACACCGCCCTGCGTCTCGGATAACCTTCAGTCTCTCCTCGTAGCACATGGACAAGAATTTACTGCAGGATTCTAAGTCGTGGTCCTCACAGCAGACAGGACACTTCTCATCAAGGCGGCCAGCTATCACGTTAATCCGTCTTCTCACTCCATGAGATTGACGAGTATCCTCGTCCCCTTTCCATTTGCTTATTGCGCTGTTTCCTTGACCATAACAGTAAGAAAAGGTTGACAGGCTTTCTTCCAGGTACCGAACTAGGTGACGAAACAATAGCTTTGTCCCTTCTCGTCGTTTCTTCAGAGCTATCTCTGCCCATCTCAACTGCATAGAATCTGGCAAGCGCCGTACAATGCCCTTCACCGTAGTGGGGCAATTCAAACTAGATTCGTAGCCCATTTCTGTCAAGGAAATTTCGCTGCTTACCACTTGTCGTACGAGTTTTCTAAGGCCGGTAATGTCGGTTGGCTTAATTTTGGTTCCGTTGCCCATTTCGTCTAAGAGGCACTCAGCGACATCATCAGGGCATCCAAACTGTGATTCCAAGATATCAATAGCTCTCACATATCCTTCTTTAGGAGGTAACATCACACAATCTTCTATGGCTTCTCGTGCCTCTCCAACACAGCAGTGGATCAAGTAACATAACCTCTCTCTATCGTTCCGCAAGCCGCTGGCCACATCTGCCTTGAAGCTGCTAAGAAATTTCCACAGTCGCTTTGGTGTTCCGTCGAACTTGGTTAATTCTATATCCGGTAACCTGATCCGACGATTAGTAACCGTTCTCGACTCGGCGTCTTCCGGAACTCGGTGACTGACTGAGGCTCGACAACCTTCAACGTACTTCCTAACAGAGTCCAACGGAACTAAACCTGGAGGTTCATCTGAAGTCGATTCGTCGTCACTGGGTTGAACGCCACCAGCTAAGTTCTCTAGCTCAAATGATATTTGCTGCTGCCTAATCTTCAAACGTTCCATGTCTAACTGCAGCTGTTCAGCTTTTAATTCCTGGATTCTAGTTCTACTACTGGCCGACGACCGAGTTTCTAATCCCCTACCAACTAACGTATCTGCTCTAATAGCCATATCAAGCAATGGGGCACGGGAAGAATACTGCTTACCCAGATTTTCTTCTACGTTTGCCTCATTCGGTAGGTGAGTGTTTCTGTACTCCTCCTGTTCTCCGGAAGAGTCCAATTGTTCGTTCGCGGCCAGTTGGTGCCTCATATTCCTCGTCACGGGCATCGTATTTTCTTCAAAGTTCCCGGTTGAAGAACAAGTTTGAGTACTGTTAGATACGTACGTCCGATTCTGAACTTTAGTCAACTTTATTCGGTGTCTAGGCCGAGTTGGAGTGACGCGCTCTCCTCAGAAACCAAATCAAACTAGCTGAGG